>JABASM010001852.1:0-12817 GCA_019776545.1 Brachystomella parvula | reverse complement strand
AAAACTGATTTGTAGTTTTTTAATTTGAAGGTTATTTCTTTTTCAAAATAGGATAAAGGGCTAATGGCTATTAAGACTGGGTAATTTAGAGTTTGGTAAAATGTGAATACTTTTGCTTTCTCCTGTATTAGCATGCTACTTCAGAGCAAGATTTTAAATATCCTGCCATATGAATAATATCTCGATTGAGCCAGGCAGCGTTCAGGCGAACTTGCTCAACGGCCTGCTGCACCGTCCTTTCCGTTCCTGGGAACTCGTGTTCCTTGAAGAAAGCTTCAACGTCCTGCGCTTTCTCTTCGTCCACGAAGTTTTCCACGACGTACTTGATGACACGGGCAATGTGTTGGCACTGTAAAAAAATTAAGGGTACACACTTCTGTGCGAGGCACCAGAAAGGTGGAGAGGATTTATCATAGAATGTTGCATGAGATCTTACGGGGTAATTATCCTTAAAGTGTTTCCAGTTTTGTTTAAAGAAATCCCAAGCCAATTCTCGACCGTCTTTGCTCATTCCAACAGATATGAGGACAAATACAGAGTCCTGTTTCCTAACTTCTTCAGAAATCGAGAAATCCAAAACTTGCTTCAGGAGTGTGGGATTCTTAATAGCGCCCAAGGCCCTAGCGATCCGATCTTGCTCTTCTTGATTGTCCGATTCACGATACATCTAAACAAGGAAATGTAACTACCGTACTTTATGAATTTAAAATTATTCTTACCTTAAAGAAGCCATCCAATGTTTCTTGGTTGGCAACGGAAAGAACACCTTTATACACAGCACTCCTTAAGTCCGCATGAATGCTTTCCTTGCCATCTACATGAAGCTCAAAACGACGCTGCGCCTCGGCTCGTGTTTTCTCATTATCGAATGAAATCATTCTATTTAGGACCAGTGAGCGTAGCATGGCTTGCAGGTGACCTTCCTTTGGATGCGGATCCCAGCCTACTGACTTCTCGATCTCACCAAAAATGACCCGTCCAAAATTTTTAAACTGAGGTTGGAAATCCGTGTAAGCCACTAGTAGGTTGAGCTTCCCCAGAATGCCGCTGATGCTCGCCCAAACGGTATAATTGTCTTCATGAATGAAGGCAGGAATTAGTGCCAGAACCTACAGATACATTTAAATTTCCATGAAAAAATTCGACACTACCCGAGATTGGTCGAATTATTTGTCCGATGTCTGAGCCCGACATTTTCTTCCCGTCGAAACAATCTTTGAGCTATTTCTCATTTTTAGTTTCCAGCACACTCTGACCGTGAAATGGGCGGGGCAGAATTAAGATTTTTTTGGTGGTAGGAAAAAACAATCGGTTCAAGCGGGTTCAAACACCGGAAAAATATTTTGACTGATGCGTAGAATCTCTATGATTACGTCTTTAGTTGTAGCTTGACCAGTTTGAACCAATGCAAACAGGTCGTCGACCAAACCCAGACGATCCAGCGGCGGCATCTGCTTTGACTTGATAGCTGGTACGAATTCAGAGAGAAGTTTTGAGGGGTAATGGACACGATAGAATCCGAAGGTTCCGGGATTGACCTTTAAGTTGAATTAATTTTACAGTGAACAAACTTCCAATTAAATCTTCTATCTTATCTTACCTTCACCCACTGATCTGGGCCCACATTTGGAATAGTAACAGTCACGCTCTCCTTCTCCATGAGAGTTTTATGAGCAACCTTTCGTGGCTCAGCGGCTGTACTAAATGTCAATGGTACAATCCAGTTGTACTCATCATAGCTTGATTTCAGGTTGGGGTCTGCCCAGAATTTCTCTTGCGTAAGAGTCAATACCCGATCCTTTCCTTCCTGCTTCACGTCTTGGATTTTAATTAATGGAAATCCCATTTGTTTCGTCCAGGTTGTCATGATTTCTCCTACTGGTTTAGAGCTTGCCTCAGCCAAAGCTAAGATACAAAAAGCCAGAAATCAGTCTGATTGCTTCATCATTTTTCATCTTCGCTCACCTTTCCACAAGTCTTCTGTAAACGTATTTTTGTACTGATGACGGGTTAGGTAGATGTTCATTCCCTTCTTGAAGTCATCATCTCCAATGAAATTGTGGAGCATCCGAATTACTGATCCTCCCTTTGAATATGAAATATCGTCGAATATTTCGTCAATTTCCGAAGGATTGTTTACTGGGACTTCAATAGGGTGGCTGTTCTTCAACCCGTCTAATTCAAGAGCACGGTTGTGGGTATCAGTTACAAACTGGGTCCAAATATCATATTCTGGAAATAAATGCTCCACACACATGAATCTAGAAAACGAAATCAGACACCGTGATTAATGCCTAAAACTAATTCAAAGCTAAGCGAGGACTTACTCCACAAAAGTGGCATATCCTTCATTTAACCACAGGTGTGTCCACCATTCCATCGTGACAAGGTTGCCGAACCACTAAAACACAAAAGATCATAAAATATAATAAATATAAAACAAAAATAATAAACCGATGTATTCTGAATGAAATTGATTTTTTGCAAATCTAACAATTACCTGATGAGCTAATTCATGTCCAACCACGATGGCTACCCACTGCCTAACAGTTGCAGAAGATTCCTTTTCATCCACAAGTAGAGCGGTTTCACGATAAGTCACTAGCCCCCAATTCTCCATAGCTCCAGCAGAGAAATCAGCAATAGCAACTAAATCCATTTTAGGTAAAGGGTACGCGATTCCGAAATAGTCCTTATAGTAAGGCAGAACTCGGGTGCAGACATCCAATGCGAATCGGCCTTGCTCCTTCTTCCCGACGGGAGTGTAGACACGACACTGAATGCCATCTTTGGAAACGCCCTCGATATGGTCGAATTCTCCGATGATAAAAGCCAAAAGATAAGTTGACATGATTGGGGTTCTTTCGTAGGTGAAAACTTGAAGATTATTGTCTTGATCGTAAGCAGCAGTGGATTTGACGGGCTGAAATCATGCAGAATCATTCGTTTACTAACTGCAGCATGTGCCAAAAAGCGATGCTATCAGTATTGTTATTGTTACCATGTTAGAAAGCGCAACTCGATTTTTCGGAGCTATCAGCGTTACGTCAAAGGTTGCTTTCAGTGCCGGTTCATCCCAGCAAGGAAATGCTCGACGAGCGTCAGTCGCTTCAAACTGAGTTACAGCATTGTACCTGAAATAAGAGAAAACAAAACATTAATTCCTATAATTCCACCAGTGCTACATGAGATAGACCTATAAATTTAGGCTCCTGGCTACAACTATTGGGGTGACTTAAGCACCAAATGACCTCAACATAAAATCGCACATTGCCCAATTCCTCTTTTTCCTAGTGTCATTACCGTTCATCTCCGTCTGGTCCCTTGTATTTTGAACGATAAAATCCTTTGAGCTTATCGTTGAGTTGACCAGTAAACGTCATCTTCAAGCTTCCTTTGCCGATGGGCAACGCAGGGTCAAATTCTATGCTTAGGATTTCCTCTTTCTCGTCCAATGTGAACACTTTCGGAGGTTGCATTTTTCCATCTGACCCAATCCAAGTAACATTGATGACTTCGAGATCAACCGCATTAAGGCGAACTTCTCCGGACTCAGCATTGACCTATAAATGACAATAAGAAAAGACTATAAGCGAAAGCCGGTGGGTGAAGAAACAATGATGCAGGATGCACTAACTTGAACATGGACAGTTTCCTCTCCCTCAAACTTAAAAGTTTCCAAATTCGGTTTCAGCTTCAACTCGTAGTGAGTAGGAATGACAGTCTTTGGAAGACGACTGAAGGCGGGTTTATCGCTGTGACCAGACATTTCTTCAGCCTGTTTAGACCTTACTTGTACTTGCAACGGAACTTGGGATGAATTGTATGAGGAAATTGAGAATCTTCTGTAGCTGTTGTCAGGACTTTGTGTACTCTTTTCCCGTCCAATTACCTGGCCAACCGCAAAACCACGACTTAAATTACTCGAAGGAATCAAAGGGACCGATGTAGGCGGAAAATAGGCTTGGGGCTGGTATGCCGCACCGAATTTGATACTACGACGACTGACAACAATACTGCTAAGTCTACGACGTATCGGACGAACAATAGAGAGCATCAAGCTCAACAGGAAACAACTTGACCTTTAGACAGTGACTAATTCTATCCACCTATGATTCCTGGATACTGATTTATGAAGGATGAGAGGTTAGCAGCAGACACAAAACAAAAAACCGGAACCATGACCTTGAAAAAAAATGTGAATCTTCCACAAACTATGCAGAATGACAAAGCTGGGCAACCTTTGAGGTAAACAAAAGAAAAACCCAGATCTACAAATTCGACTCTCGGATATATCGTATTTTCTCGTATGATTCGGATCCGTTTTCGAGTTCGAGCAAACTAATGGAGTTCGAGACACTCGAAATCTGTATATGTAAATCATAATGCCAGGTTTCAAATCATTTGAAATTCGTTTTTGAATCTTAACGCCAGGATTCGAATCATTCGAAATTCCTATTTGTATCTTAATGTCAGGATTTGAAGCATTCAGAATCCATACTCGTATTGGAAGGCCAGGATTCGAATCTTTTGGGCACTGACGAACATCAGTCCCTAGAATGAGACAGATTAAAAGAACATACGAAAAATAATAAGAATCATGTACCCGATTTTATAGTTTTTAAATGCTGAAGGCCAAAGGTGAATTCAATGATTAAAAAATATGTGAAAACAAAAGTGTCTCATTGCACGGTTCAAGCTAGTATAATTGCTGTTAGAGAAAGTTTTTGTGCAACTCTGTACTTTTTAGAAGTTCGAGGCAATTTCTAGGTTCTTTCTCTTACTTCCCCTAAAGTTTAACTTTGCAGGTGATCAAATTAAACTGCGATGAATACTTACTATGTCAGAATGCTTTAATTCTGGATTAATCCTAATCGAGTTTAACGTTCCGAGCAGCTTATGTTACCACTTACCCAGCTGGGCTTACTTGCAAAGAGCTTCTGAACTCCAATTCCAAAAATCAACAATAGAAAAAGGAATGGTAGCACACAGGGCTTACACTGCTGCAGCATTTCTTATGGTTACAAAACAATGCTAGCAACAAGCGAAGATAAAGAGAAAGGACAGGGGAAAAAGGTAGATTCCAGGAAAAATCATTAGTTTGAGGCATAAGAATACTAGAAATTCAGCGAAGTCGTATAATTAAACAGTCGGTATTCAGGGCGGTGAGGAAGTATTTAATTCATTAGCACGGCCGGCCCTTCGGCTAGAAAAAAGGAACAGCGGCTCAGAAAAGTAAAAGGAAAGAAGCTGAACTACTAAACTGCTTCTGGAGGAAGTAAATCTACGAAGCGTTGAACGGTTTAACGCTCCGTAGATTTAGTTTAGTTCGGGTTTAACTTAAACCCCAACTTCCCATCCGTAAAGCAACAAAATCAAATTCTGCAGCTGTAAAATAGGGAAGTTTTTTTGCTGTCTAATTTTGCAGCAAGAAAATTCGATGTGGTTATTTAGTTAGGACATCGGGTTTTATTTAGAAATTCGCAAAAGCGCGTGCCCTCGGTTGCATTTACGAGCAGTAAATGAATAATGTTTTCCAATAACAATGCATTGCATTGTTAAATTCGACTTTACAACTGTAAACTTGGAAAATGTAACTAACAACGATGTGGCGGGTTTAAAGCTTTGCATAAATCACACTGTGGACATAATTAGAAAATCTATAATCTAACAATGAGAATATTATTGAACAGCGTTTGAAACGAGCATGCAGATTTGTTGCTGTTCACGAGAAATTGTGCGCGAGAGTTGAATACGCCAAGAAGAAAAAGTGATTTGTAGACGCGCAGGAAAGGAAGCATCAGACTCCGAGAGATTTTCTTCATTTTTTTAATCCATTTTTGTTAATTAAGTAGTAATCATTATTGCTGTTGGGCTTATGACTACAATGTATGTATTGAAAAGTGAAGTCTATTGATAGTCTGTTTGGAGTGTTGCAGCAAATCTTGACAATTAGCTGGACTGGAGGGGAAACGGGATGTTCAAAGCCGTGAAGCAAAAGCTAAGTAATCTAAGACCGAATTCATTCAAAGAACGTAGTGGATCGTCCACCAGAAAAGAAGCACCTGCAGCCTTAACTAGGCCCCGACAACGACAGACTACTTTGCAGTACTGCATAGACGTTGTAAGGTAGCCCAGTGAGCTGATTTTTTATCTTTCAGTTGGAAATTTTGGGGGTTCAAATGCCATCCGGACGCCGGTCCCCCGGAGTCCTTGTTTCTTTTACAATATACTAAGAAAAGCGGTCAAAGGCCATATTCAAAGCTGGATTTCGGATGTCCGAAAACCCAGAGAAAGGATCCCCGGGGGTCCGTACCGCATTCAGACCCGCAAAATTTCCAACTGAAAGGTTAAACTCACCATTTTTGTTGTTCCACGTTAGGAAGAATGATTATGAAGGATACCTCACGACTCTCCTCGTTCCTGACCCCAAGACACGCAGAGGGTTATTTGCAATTAAAGCATTCAACTCTGAGGTAGCTACGATTCGGGAGAACGTAACGCTGAGAGAGACGGGTTTAGGACGAGTCCATTTCTGGAAAAACGCTGTTGAGCAGCTCTTTAGCGGAAAAAGTCTTAGTAATTTACCCCAGCATCCTGTGATTCAAGAATTAGCACGGGTAGGATTTTAAAAAGTAGAAAATCAGCCGCACAATTTGCTAACTCTTGTTTCTTTTGAGGCAGGAGGTGGTTCCCAATGGTGCTCTATCAAAAAGATGGTTCATGAATCTTGTTGAGTCGAGGCAGGACGCAATGTCTAATGCTCCTTTTCGAACTATGGCAGATCTCGAAAAATACTGTGACAAGTCTGTCTCCCCCATTTTCTTCATCACATTTGACTTCTTAGGTTTGTTCAAAGAAATCCTTTTTCGGCAACCATGAGGTATTTTTGTTATAATTCTCAATTAACTAAATAGGGTTGAAAACTAGACATCTTGACCACGCCGCTAGTCACTTTGGGAAGACGATCGGTATAACGAATTTCATACGCTCATTGCCTCATCACATAAAAAATCGACAAGTCTTGGTACCTCAAGATCTCCTCCTTAAGCATAAAACCTCCCAGGAAGACTTCATACGATTTAATGAACCTGAGAAATTACAAAATGTTGTCTATGACATGGCATCCTACGCAAATTCACACTACGAGCATGTAAGTCCTGTTTAGTAGGTCGGTTTTAATGAGTCAAGCTGATTATTGTTTTAAACCCCAGGCAAAGAAACTTAAGGGGAGCATAAGCATCGAAGTGTTGAAATTAGGTGTCCATCAAACCAAACCCCAAGCAATTTTCATGGCAGCCCTCCCTTCCAAATTCTACCTTGAGAGACTACAAAAGGCTGGCTTTAATCCATTTGACCCGTCTCTCAATCGGCGATACGGACTCTTGCCGCTGCGTCTTTATTACAACAAAATCATGAATCGATATTTTTATTAGATTAGCTGCATAGAATTTTCAAGATAATAAAAAAAGCCAGTGTAACAATCGAATAAAAAAATTTTGATTTACAGATTTTAGAAAAAGATGGACGAAAACTCCTCGTCAGAGAGTGAAGACCAAGATCGAATCCTCATGCAAAAATTGAATGAAGCTAAATATGCCAAAGTTCTTTCGGACGGTACAGTTGACAACACCCGACTCCAGGAAGAGGATTATGATCTTGTCAAGCATTTTGTGAAAGCAGCATTTCCGGATGCCACTAAAGTCCAAAGAGAACTGGAGCAAACGCTGAAAAGGGTAAAATATATAATGCATGCGAAAAAAAGTCGACGTTTTATTTCTTAAACTTTTTCAGACTTTTGTGCTCGGAAGGACCAAGGCGAAGCAAGGTCGATCTTACAGTACACCAAAACCAAAGCAAGCTGTAATCAAACTCAGCAAAACAAAGTTACGAGCACTTGGATTACACAAGGACAAGAAAGTACCACGGAAGGTAGCTTATGAAGATTTCGTTGAACTCAACACTCTCTGGAAGGCTTATGTCGCAGATTTGTGCAAGTAAGAAATCCCATAGAAAAAACAGAACAGGCGGATGTCCTTGCAATATCAATATCCTTCATTTCCAAAACATCGCTTCTAGGTACGACAGAAATGTAACGGAGCTCCAAGCGAAAATGAACAAAATGGACCTGCATGGAGCTGAGCTAACTGTCTCACAGTCAAATTGCGAAGGTTATGAGCAACTTGAAGGCATCATCATTAAGGAGACTCGGAACACGTTTGTAATCGTCACGAAGGAAAATCGTTCAAAGGGTAAGTCAGGCATCAGTACTGGTACCTATCGGTATAATATGAACGCTCTTTACAATTATATTCTTGTTTTCGCAGTCATACCAAAGTCCGAAACGATTTTTGAAATCAAACTGGAAAAGCCGGAAGGTGTAATGCAGATAGCAGGCAACTCTTTTCTAACGCGACCGGCTGAACGCGTCTCCAAAAAAATTAAATCCTTCATGGAATTCGTGGGACCCAAGGTCTACAGATCAAAGCTAAAATATTCTCACGTGGATCCAAGTAATTGAATTACTTTTTATTACTTTGAATTGTCATTGGAATAAAATTTTATAGTCATAATTATACCTGTTGTTTTAAAAGTACGGCTGTAAAGGTTCACCTACAATGTCTTCTAGCTTAATCAACATTTTCTTCGTCTCTAATTCCACTTCCTCGTCCGCGTCATTAAGCAACTCCGCTAGGAAAGGAACGGCCGGCGGAAGGAGTGGTAAGAAGTCCTTACCAAGCTCATTGGCTGCAGCTCCTAACGTTGAAATTACGAAGAGGCGGACTTTTCGATTTGGATTCTGGGATTTCAAAGAAATGAGCTCGATCAGATATTGCCAGCGATTCAAATCATTGGTAGCCACTGAGAGCTGGACGAGCGTGTCGTTGATTTCTTTGATGTCAATTTCATTATTGATCGCGTAGTCTGATTCAATCTGGAATCAAAATATTATTCAGGTTGAGTTTTCGCAGGCTACTGTTAATTTTTAAAATTTCAGGCTTTTTTGCTTACCAAATCTACTAATGGTTTCACGAGAGCATTGAAACGGTCAGTTGTTACAAATCCTTCCCGATCATTGGAGAAAATAAAATAGAAATATTTGAGGATGGCTTGGGTTAGCTTGACATCGACATCCAGAGTCTCTGCAGCCTTGTTGACCACATAACCAGCGAAATTCACAAAGAGTGATTTCAATTTTTCAGCAGCAAACCCGCTGAACCTGTAACGCAAAAAAAAGGATAAGGAACATGGAGAATGTGGAAATGCGAGTAAAGGCTGGGTAAACTAACCTGTAAAAAGTAACGAGCCTCTCCGTGCTTTCTCCAGCCCAGTCGAAGATTCGGTGATAAAATGATTTAAAAACTCCTTCTGAGACTTTGAGCACAACTCCAGAAGTAAGACATTCCAGAATGGCGTTTTCGGCATGAATTAGTTCATCCTCTGAAACTACAACTTCAGTCTCGCTGCTCATTTTCAACTCTGACACTCGTTCCCTGTAGGATAAGAAATCGGCCAGAAATGCTTCGCAAATTGCTGGAAAGAGTGTGGTGAAGTCCGCTTTGCTTGTATTCGTCAACATATCCTTGAACATGTCGATGAGGAGAATGAGGGAATTGGCATGGCGAAACTCATCGAGGAGAAGAATATCCTTAAAGACTTTCTGTATAGACGGCAGTGAGTTCCTTATCGGTATTTTCGATCCAACTGATTTCAGAAGAGATTTGAGTCTCTGGTCAAAGATCTTTTTCCGATTCGTTGCTTTTTCTCCGTGCCCAAAAACTCCATCAATTCTAAACACCGCTACAAGGGATTTTTGCAGGAATTTCGCCCCAAGGAACGTTCCCAGCTGGTCAACCAATTTTGTCAAGCACGTTAGTGCACTGATGCAGAGTAGGTTCGCAATACTGACAGACATTTCTCCATCTTGCTTTGTATTAGTATTCTGAGTCCCGTTTTCACTTGCTACCTCGTTTCCATTAATTTCTGACATTTGCATTCCGTGGGAATTTAGTTTTGCTGATGCTTTGAATGCCTTCAGTATGGCCGCACAGACCGTACTCAGATTCGGTAGAATTAGTGACTTGAGACAGAATAATTCTCCCAAACAGGCAAACGCAGATGCACAAAGGAGACGATTTGAGTGTGTTGTATGACGAAACGTCAGCTCGAAGACAGGAACAAAAAGCTCAGGGTATGTGGAGGCCAAGTGTCGAGAAATTAGTTTTAGGGATATGAATGCCGTCTGGATAACTGTAATCACGTCGTCAGACTCTTGATCCGAACTGCAGAATTCTGCTAATGGCTCAATGAGCTCCAGTAAAATCTTTGGTTTCCCAAACCATTCCAGCTGCAATAGACAAAAATTGCACGCCTTAGACTCTTTACGCGTAAATAGACATCTATATATTTACCTTGTGAGCAATTCTGCTATTAAGCATGTCCAGCATTTTTTTCTTGACACTTAGATCGTCCCGAGAGAGTGTAGAAATTACAGTTTCAACAAGGTCCTTTGGCTCCAGGGCAGCGTTCACCTTCTCTATGATGTCCAAGTTACGCTGTGTGATGAGTCGAAATATCTTATCCTCGTGAATGTTACTGACAAGACGAGAGTAAACAAAGCATTTCTCTAGCAATGTATCATAGCGTAATTTTGCATCCTCCATGTCTGAAAACTAATGGAGAAAAACGAGTCATTAGATACAAACAGGGAAAAAAATCCAGCATTGAGATCATAAGTAAACTGATAAAATGATTTATGGGAGTCTTTACCGTGGCACAAATTTTCATCACCAGTTCAAGCGTGTAGTACACAACGATCTCCACCTCCCTCCTACTCTCCTTCCTGGTTAAATCCACGACAGCCTTCGAAGCAGCGCTCTGCGACAGCCGTTTCACTTCAAAGTCCCCAGCATCAAGATCTTTAATTGAATAAATAGAATGAGCATGTCTTCAAATTGAATTCTTGGGAGGAATTGACTTACTTTCGTAGATCGGTAACGCAGAGATGTAAGTATAAATTCTCTCCACTGTTGCCAGTGCAATGCTTGGCTCGAAGTTACCTACGATGTCAACGGCAAGTTCCATATCCGCTGTCAAATGACTTCTAAATAGAGAGAGAGAGAAATTACCATTAAGCCTTAAATAACATTTTTTGATTATGCTTTCCAGCGGGGGTCTAACCTTTTTTTGTTCCTTGTTAAGGCCTTGTCAATGATAATGACACAGAGCTGCCACATGGACTCTGCTGGGTTGAGTGTCTCAACCAATGACTTAAAGACAGGGAGACGCCTGTGAGCTGGAATATCTTGAACAGCTGAAGCAAATGCAAAGTAAATCCCTGCCGATACGCTTGAGACGGAATACTTCTTCAGCTTGTTTGTGTTTACGAATGTTGGTATGATGGTAGTCACGGTTTGCTGGATCAGTTGTGTACTGTAGGTATCGTCTTGTCTCAGTATCGAATTTCCCATGAATGTAAATAGACTCATCACGCCATGAAGGACTTGTTCCTGTAAATTGTAAGAAATGGTAAGTAAAACTGACAAGGGTACTGGACAACACTAAGCGTTCTTACTGGGTAAAGTTGTGCAGCGTAGTTGAGGAGAATGAGGGCATGGTGATGTGTTTGGGGGTTCCGTGAACATCTCAAGCAATCAATTACTGTATCCACGTTGAAGTCAATCCAGTCTGAAATAGTAGAATAATCATTCAAACACTTTTATTCACGAATATCAACCTCCAGAATTTACCGTTATTTGATTCTTGACTCTTGAAGTCATCATAGCAGCATAGCGTCAGTGAAGTCAAAATGAGCTGTTTCAAGTACTCGACCGGTGACTGCTCCTCCATCGCTATGCATCTAAATGCAAACCAAAATTAGGGACAGAACTGATCGGTATTACCCTTATGAGTAATCACATTTTCAGAAGCTTGAATAGAGGCTTGATTAGTTTCGTCTTCTGAATTAATCTCTTCTTAGACTGGATCAGCTCCAGCACCACCTCAGTACGCGTTACCCAGTCGCTAGCTTCCACAAGTTTTCTAATATTTCCGTTACTTTTAGGTTGGGCTCCACCCAGTCGTTTTCTACCATCAGAAGGAGCTGGAGGTGCAGAATTAGCAAGCCTTTCCATCCCAATGCATTTTTCCAGCTCCACTGAAACTATGGTTGACTCCAAAGTCCACTTTCTGACACAACGCTGGATCGCCACTTTGATCTGCAGAAAATTCAAAAAATAAAAATAAAATAGAATCGTAGCGTGCATCACTTAAGAATTCATTACTTCCGGAACATCACAATTTAGAAGCAGTTCTATCAGAATTCCAAACCCGGTCTTTCTCCATTTTGTATCGTAGGCAGCAACGGCTTCTTTTGTCAGCTTGCATAGGATTTTCGCATAGGTCTGCCTGTGCTTAAGCGCTCCTTTGAGAATTTCCAGTGAGTCGTCGACAGATGGGTCATAGCAATCCAGTACAGCAAGGAGTATTTTCGACTCCGGATTTGAAACTAGGAGATCTTTCGTTTTAGGCAGAAACCGTGTGAAGATCTGGAAGAGAAAAAATTGTAATGTACACTTCCATTTAAAAATTTTTCCCACAATCATTCAAACCTCAGTGCTGACGAGAGAACATAACTTCAGCAATCCTGTGGCAACTGCTAGCTCCGTAGTGCCGTCTACGATTACGTCAATGAATCTATCCCGAATTGTAGCGAATTCTTGTTTTTGCAGTGCTTTGCTGATGACGACCACCGTTTGCCTAAGTTAAAGGGAATAAAAAAGTATAAATTAAAGAAACATATATATTTTTAAATGTA
>JABASM010001851.1:0-12820 GCA_019776545.1 Brachystomella parvula | reverse complement strand
ACATGATATTGATAAGTTTCGGGGAAACGGCACAAAATTCTCTGTTAATGTAGGTCTTCTTACAACTTTCAAAGAATTTTACGCTGTTTCTTTCAAAATTATCCGGTTCATGTCAGCTATTTTATGACTTAACCGCCTAAATATCGACATAAACACATAATGCTTGCTCAGCTTCTCAAAAATTCTCAAAAATATGTCAGTTCCTTCATAATTTTCCCACCTAATTTTTCACATCAACGCATACTAATTGCTATGTAGAACGACTTGCATCATTTCTAGGACAAAACAAGCCAGTCGGCAGTGAGCCTCAAGAAAAATTATTCAGAATATTTAAGTGTCCAAGCTGCTAAGCGATATGTCGCCAGTCGCTGTCACCAAATTTTAAAAGTCAACATTCCATGAATATAAACTAGAGCGACACGTCGCCAGTGGGCAGTGAGCCTCAAGAAAAAAATTTCAGAATTATTCAAGTGCCTAGGTTGTAAAGCGACATGTCACCACTCGCTGTCGCCAAATTTTTAAAATCAACTTTCGATTAATAAAATATAGAGCGACTCGTCACCCGTCGCCAACTTTTATTTTTAAGCAGGGATGGAGCAGGAGCCTCTACCCACGCTACTCCTACTGCACGTGAGAGTAGGGGCAAGGGTAGGGGTTTGGATTCGGGTGCGGGTGGGATGAGGGTAGGGGGCCTAGTGGTAGAAATCTAGGGGTAGTGGTTTTGGTGGGGGTGATGGAAGTGTCTGGGGTGGTGGTGAGTGGGGATGGTGGAATTGGGACTTTTGGATTTTAGAAAAGCTGACTTGCTCTCCTTTAGGGTTTAGCTATTACAGTTAGAAATAATTTCTCAAAAAAATCAGCAAAGTGAATTTTAAATATACTAGTTGGAAAACTTTCTCCAAGGAAATTAAGTTGGAACAGGCTGTTTGGATCTAGGATGTGGGAAAACACGGCTGCAGAGATTTTCGTGCCGTGGTAAAGGGGGATCTTTTTTTCTATAAAATCGATATGTATTCACGTACAACGTGCTAACAAATTATCGCTGAAGTAAAGTTCATATCACCCCAAAGAACTGCAAACTTGAAACGCTTAGGCTTAGTTCCTTAGGCTCAGTTTTCAGAAAATGTCCAGTCATACTAGATTAGTAAGAGCTGATGTGAAGCTAGTCCATCCCTGCTTCCACATCTCGTAAGCCAAAGTTTTCAAATGAACATACCTAATTTGTTTAAATTAATCAATCCACCGAAAACGGCTGCCTATAATAGCTTATTCCAGGTTGACATCGGTTCCGGAACTAATTCTAATTATTCTTCCAGTGCTTTTTCAATATTCCTTTCTGTGCCTCCCATTTCACTCAAGCCCTTTAGCGAAAACCCTAACCCAGAATCAACTTGACACTAATTTAGTTGTTCAGTTTCATTTTTGTGGATTCTATTATTTTTTCTTGATTATTGTCAAAAACTGATCATTGTTGTGATACGTCTCTGCAGTCTGCTCGCAATGTGATGAGATGAGACGGAAAAGGGAATTGGCGGCGTTCATTGGCGGCCTGAAGAGCCCACATTTTTTTGGCAAGAAAAAGAAAAGTTAGAAGCCAAAAACAAAGAAAAATTTAACTGTTTACTTGAATTGTTGAATTATTAATTAACAATTTAAAGAAACTAGCCCTCAAGTTCAGTAAACACGTGTTTAAAGGTAAGGCTTTCTAATTGAATGCAATTCAGTCTCAGTTCAGCCTGTGTATGCAATTTTAATTTTGCACCTATGCAGAATGTCAGGAGGATGGAGAAAAAGAAAATCAGATGGGGCAGGAGGCCCAGGCCAAAATGGACAGCCTCAACCTGTGAAGAAGCTTGTAGGGACAAACGATGATGAAGACGTGGATGACATGTTCGGATCCGATGATGACATGGAGCTCATCGAAGCTGCAGATATGATTGAGGATGAGCATGCCGCCGGCGGAAGTGGGGAGGACATTGAAGCGACGACTGTCTCATATGCTCAGTGGGGAAGACCACCAGTTCCTGATTTTTTCTCTCCATCGAAATGCTCGCTCTCGTTCCAGCAATTGGATATGGACCACTATATTGGCGCTCCCATGCGTGGGATGCCAGGTGCTAGTATTGGACCCGTGCCTATAATTCGGTATGGTGTCCTTGTGTTTGACTTATACTGTGCATATTTAATTAAATCATTCGGTTCCATAGAATGTTTGGAGTAACCGAAGAAGGACACTCTGTGTGCTGCCATGTCCATGGATTTCCTCCTTATTTTTACGTGTCACTCCCTGATGTTTTTCAGGCAAAGCACTGCGCAGAATTCAAAACAGCGTTGAACAAGGCTCTCCTGAATGATTTGAGGTCAAATCGTGAGGGCATTTCTGAACCCGTCTTAGCAGTAGAATTCGTATACAAACAAAACATTTACGGATATCGTGGGGACTCAAAGACCCCATTTGCCAAAATCATACTGGCTATTCCCAGGTATTTTAACTTTTTAATTTTTAAATCCCTATTCCGATTGACGTACAAACTTTATGAAACAGGCTGATTGCTCCTTCAAAAAGACTTTTGGAGAAAGCTGAAGTAACCATTCCGCTTGGTACTTTCAACTATAGTGCATTTGAATCAAATGTTGACTTCGAAACTCGGTTTTCTGTGGATAACAATGTCGTAGGCTGTAACTGGATTGAACTTTCTCCTGGGATGTACACTCGGCGGGCCGATGGATGTGAGTAAACTGAAGTTGCTGATAGTTTTATGCTCACTGTTTTGCTTATTTATCTGTTTAACTAGCAACCCCTCCGCCTACGACAAGAGCCCAAATAGAGGTTGACGTCTCTGTGGCCAACATGATTTCCCATGCTCCCGAAGGTGAATGGGCAAAAGTCGCTCCATTTCGGATCTTGTCCTTCGATATTGAATGTACGAACCGGAAGGGAATTTTTCCAGAACCGGATAAAGACCCTGTAATTCAAATCGCGAACATGGTGATTCGACAGGGTGATGCTGGTAAGTTGTATCAATGACTTGGTTATTTTACTCTTATTATCGTCTAATTTAACCTTATACAGAGCCATTTATAAAAACAATTTTTACCCTGAACACATGTGCACCGATTATGGAGGCCCAGGTTCTGAGTTACGAAAGCGAGACGGAACTTCTTACCACATGGGCTGAATTTGTTCGAAAAACTGACCCAGACATCATCACCGGATATAACATCTGTAATTTTGATCTCCCATACCTACTCAACAGGGCCACCCACTTGAGCTCCAGCGGTTTCCAGTAAGATTTTCGAAGCCTACTTCTCTTGTGGTAGTGCTGTAATGTATTTGATTTCAGTTTCTTGGGTCGTGTGAAGAATACAAAGTCTGTAGTGAAAGACGTAGTACTTCAGAGTAAACAGATGGGAAGACGTGAAAATAAGTCCATCAACATTGACGGAAGAGTAATTTTCGATCTCTACCTTGTCCTTGTCCGGGAATATAAACTTCGGTCATACACTCTGAACTCCGTCAGTTTTAATTTCCTGGGTGAGCAGAAGGAAGATGTCCATCATTCCATCATTACAGATCTGCAAAATGGAAACGATCAGACCAGACGAAGACTCGCCGTCTACTGCCTCAAGGACGCACTTCTACCGATTCGACTTATTGACAAGCTAATGTGTGTCATCAATCACGTGGAAATGGCTCGTGTCACTGGAGTTCCTCTTCATTACTTGCTTACTCGAGGTCAACAGGTCAAGGTTGTCTCTCAGTTGCTGCGAAAGGTGGGTTACTAATGTTAGCGAGAACTTGTGTACTCAGACTTTGAAACCGTTCCTTGTCTTTTCCAGGCCAAGGATTTGGATTACATCATGCCTACTTATCAAGGTCAAGGAACTGATGATCAGTTCGAAGGCGCTACTGTTATCGAACCCCTGCGTGGGTACTACGACGTTCCAATCGCCACTCTTGACTTCGCCTCACTGTATCCCAGTATCATGATGGCTCACAATCTGTGCTACACGACTCTGGTGAAAGTACCGTTGACCAGCCTGCAGGCAGACCAATTTATTCGAACTCCATCAAATAATCACTTTGTCAAGTCAAACCTGCGTAAAGGCCTTCTGCCCATGATTCTTGAGGACTTGCTCTCAGCTCGGAAAAAAGCCAAGGCTGATTTAAAAAACGAAAAGGATCCATTTCGACGTAAAGTTTTAGATGGTCGACAGCTAGCACTGAAAATCAGTGCCAATTCCGTATACGGATTCACCGGAGCTCAAGTTGGAAAGCTACCATGTTTGGAAATCAGTCAAAGCGTCACAGCTTTTGGTCGGAAAATGATTGAAGATACGAAGCAAGCAGTGGAAGACCGGTATACTATAAAGAACGGATACAAACACGATGCCAAGGTCATTTATGGCGATACGGACTCTGTGATGGTTCGATTCGGAGTTACTACTGTAGCAGAGGCAATGGAATTGGGAAAAGAGGCGGCTACAGCCGTCAGTGAACAATTTGTGGCACCCATTAAGCTTGAATTCGAAAAGGTAAGTGAAATTGCATGCCGCATAACGAATTTTGTTTCATGCGTTATACTCTTTCAGGTTTACTTCCCTTATTTACTTATCAACAAGAAGCGATATGCTGGTCTATACTTTACTAAGCCTGAGATTCACGACAAAATGGATTGCAAAGGGCTTGAGACAGTGCGTCGAGACAACTGTCCTTTAGTAGCCACTGTGATGAATACTTGTTTGGAACGCATTCTTGTTAACAGGTAAGTCCACCCATTACTTCTTCATATTCCACCTTTTTAGCTCTAAGGCTCTAAATTAAATTCCAGAGACCCCAACGGAGCAGTAGAATTCGCAAAAAGTATCATTTCTGACCTCCTCAGAAATAAATTGGACATCTCACAGCTCGTAATTACGAAAGAATTAACAAAGACGGAGAAAGAGTATGCTGGGAAACAGGCTCATGTAGAACTGGCTAATAAAATGAAGAAGCGAGACCCAGGCACTGCTCCGAAATTGGGTGATCGAGTTCCGTATGTTATCATTGCAGCATCTAAAGGGACAGCAGCATACGCCAAGGTAATGCTTACATAAATCTCCTCATGTTTTCCGCTATAACAAATTTAATGATCTTTAGGCTGAAGACCCGATTTACGTTCTAGAAAACAACATTCCGATAGATGCCAACTATTACTTGGAAAATCAACTGAGCAAACCATTGACACGGATATTCGAACCAATCCTTGGGGAAAAGGCTGAATCCGTACTTCTCAGTAAGATTCAATACTTACGTGAATTTTCTGTCATCTGTAATTTTCATCACGACTTTTTGACAGGGGGTGATCACACAAGGACTAAAGTGCTTGTCACTTCAAGAGTTGGTGCACTTGCCAGTTTTACAAAGAAACGAGCCACGTGTATCGGTTGTCGTACTCTGCTCAAAGATGATACGGGGGCACTCTGTCAGAGTTGCGAGCAAAGGGAGTCTGAAATCTACCTCAAAGAAGTGAAAACGCTCTCAGAATTGGAAGTAAAGTTCAATCGACTCTGGACGCAGTGTCAGCGGTGTCAAGGATCGCTTCATGAGGATAACCTCTGTACCAGGTAAAATATTTCTTGCATCTCCCACGAAAAACTTTATAACTACTAACTGCACATACTATATTTCAAATATTCCAGTCGGGACTGCCCCATTTTCTACATGCGAAAGAAAGTAATCAAAGACTTGGAAGAACAAGACACCCTCGTCCACCGATTCAAGTGATTTAAATATGGTTAGAAAAACATTTTTGTTGATTTGATTCAGTTTTAATGAGCTTTTCTTTCATAATTGTGTAGCGCTGTTTTTCTTAATATTTAATAAATAATAAAATTAAAATATGTTCAAAGTATTCTTAGGCCCTAAACCAGTTTGGGCAGGATGATGCACTTAAAAATAGTTGTCTTACATATATTTTTGTTACAATGAAATAATTCAACTTTTCTGAAGCTGGAGTTACGCAAGGAAAATGCGAAGGCAGCGTGGAACAGGTACAAAAATACGAATACTGCTGGTGTGATTTTTACATGGGAAAGCAAGGGGACAGAATTCGTTACGTTTATCATTACAGGTATCACATTTTAAGTAACTTGTTTACTGGTTCCAGTAATTGCCTCGCCTTCGATATGCCCTTGCACCTTTGAAACTGGAATGCGAAGATTTATCAGTGCTTTAGTCTTTAGAAAAGTGTTAAACATGGCGGATTTTCGAAGCCTCTCGTGCCTCGCTCGTGGGAATAGAATACCCGACACCCACCACTTCGTCTATAAGATTGTCATCGTCAGGAGAGACTCGATGGTAGTCTCCTTTCTTCTCCGACCAACCATTAATTATCTCTCCATTATTCCTCTTCCTCATACAAATATACCCAATTAAGAGAGAAATAATGGAGAGGTTGGCTACTATAATAAATATAAGGACCTTATACCAAAAACCATTGCTTTCTATTGTGTTCAGGAGATGAGTAGGATAACAACTTGATGCTGTTAATTGCGTGCTAGGAATCTGCCGGATAACAAGAGTGGAATCTTTAAAACAGGAAGTGCAGTTCTCAGCCGTTTCACCAGCACAAGACCTACAGCTATAGTGACAAGGAAGACAAATACCCGACGATGATTTCATGGTCACACCTTTTCGGTTGATAATCTCTCGGAAGAATCCATAGAGAGACAGTGGACAGGCGGTGAGACAGGTTTCCTGGTGGAGAAACAGTCCGGGTGAACATTCTGAAACAATCGGAAAAAATCAGATTATACACTGAATTCGAATTTTTGGGAATTATTAGTTAGAAAATCAGGCATCATAAAGAAGTGAGGAAAATTGCATTTCTCTGCTCTGCCTTGATCATTTGGAGGCAACCATTTTGTTCCAAAGGATCACAGCCGCAAAATACAAAATTTAAGCATAATAGGTCATAACGGTCATAAGGGTAATAAAAAGTAGGAAAAAACAATGCAATTTTAAGGACTTTTGGAAATAATAAAGCGAAAATAACCAAAACAATGTCAAAAAGTCAGTCGTTCTCCCTAACGTTTCTTCTAAGCAAGAAGATGCGATAATTTCTTTAAAACCTCAAACAGCGGACAATAAAACTTAAAACACGGGTAGGTCAACATAGTTTTGTTAAAATGCCGAAAAGAACAGAACAGCGTAAAGTTATAGCAGCTAAACTACATAGTCTAATTCTAAGAGAAAAAGACCATAACCTTCATCAAACTACTCACCAAATAAACGGATTTCATGAGGCGACATTTTGAGCTGGCGAAGGATGAAGTGACACTGACTGAGGTGCTCCCGTTCAGAATGCACAAAGCAGAGGAACGTTTTAACCCAGAGAATGCTAAAAAGTAGTTTCCCCCAATCCAAGCAAACCGCCAACATGACAGCAATTATGGTTAAAAGACCTTTTAATTGTAAAGTGATTGATTATTTTTTGATTGAACAGTTGAGGAGGAGAGTCATGCTGCCACAACCACAAGATATGTAATACATAATTTTTAAGTACGAAAATATTTCACAGATTAACTAACGACATAAAAGAACTTAACCCGGAGCATCAGTACCATCATTTTTAAAGTTTAAGAATCTTTCCCTTCTGGCAATTAACAACTAAATGTGTGTAATATCAGAAGCAGCCGAATTCACCCCAGACTTACTCAATAGCCAATCAGGAGTGACTACAGGCTTTCAAAAACGAATCTTTAAGGAGAGGAGATCAAATTCACCAAGACTTCAACCTCCGCTATATAATTTAAGTAAGATTCGGGAAAAAGAAAGAGGGATTAATAAATCTAACATAATCAGAGGAGTAGCACCAGTTTAGAGTATTTCCTGCCAACAAAGAGCTGTCAAAAAAACGTTTAACGAAACCTTTAAAGATTAAAATGCTCCAATCCAACTACCAATCACCAAAACCCCGTAGGGCCTGAAAGGAAATTTACAAATTAATTACAAAAATGTAAAATGATGAAGGGAATTAAGTTTACAGATGGCGACACGCATCAACACCCGAAAAGATTTCCTAAGTTCTACGATTCGAGGGTTAGCGTTAATCACTTCATTAATCAGACTTAACTGTTACTAGAAATCGACCCCTCCCTACATCCCTGATGCGATAAAATGGGCTTTGGCATTTACAATTACCCAACCCCAATTCTAGGCTGGCTAATTGATTGTTCTAACAATTTTAGACACTACAATTAGGAATCATTGGTTTTGTTTACTTATCCGTGAATATTATTGGCGAGATTCTTCTTGGCACGTTAAAAAAGTCTACCATCAATTTCTTGACAACTGAACAAACGGTCCGAGCTGGCAAGATTTGCTTACTTGAAAAATCTTCCTTCTTATTACAGTACATAAAAAGAAAATCACAATGACGCCTACTATAAAAATTTTAAAAATAAACAAAAAAAAAAATGGAAAATGGGACTTGGTTCTCCACCCTGCAGCGCCGATGAAGGCAGGAAGAGCTTGTTGTAATTTTAGATATCACCTGATTAATTGACTTAATTTTGGAAATTCAAGTGGAAGAACATGCATATTTTTGCGGTGCCTGACTTTGGCTCGGATTTATACTATTGACATTGTTCTGATTATTTCCGAATGGGGTAATACTGGAGGAGGGGTAGAGACTAGATTTAGAATTTCTGCTACTACGGAGCCCCGTGCTTTGATCCTCTACTAAATGTTTGTACTCCTCAACGCTAATCTGTCCTGCCGATATTGAGGCGGTGAACTGTAGAGAAAACATGAGAAGAACGAAAAAGCACCAACCTAAACAAGTACCGAAGGCGGAGCTCTTGAGACAGGTGGTTCCTTCAGAAGTTACTGTGCTTATATCAGCTACCTCCGGTGCGCTAGCAGCGAGATGTGGATTGTGCACTTGAGATGGTTCAACTACAACCCTATTTTCACTCCCGTCAAATTCTAAAGCAACATCGGTGTTATCGAGTCCAGGTTTGAGTATTATTTCCGGCGGTGATACAGCTGGAGTCTCCCCAGTTATAGGTCCATTGGTATCCTCGGAAATCCCATGAAGTACAACTGCCCAAGTTTGTAGTTTGCCTAAAATAACAACCATTATCAGCATATGTATCACCTCACGTCAAAGAATAGCTAGACTAGCGCAAAATAAATAAAACCAGTGTGAATGTCATAAAAAAAATGTTTTGTCGGATATATACCCCAAAGATGATCAAGAATAAAAAAGCAACAACAGAAAATATGAATCCAAACATTTCCACCACCTTCATTATCATAAGCTGAATTTGCAGAAGTAGTTGTTCGGTTTGGAGGTGGAGGATAAGATTCAGGGACTGGTTTTGTTGTAGGAAGAATAGGAATTCCTTCAGTACTATTGATTTGAGCTGAATTGGGGTTACTCCATATTTTTTCATCGACATCGAGGGGTGGCAAACTTGGCAGCAGAAGTTCAGTCAACAGCGTTGTAAGTAGTGGAAGCGTAACATTTTTAGATGCTTTTGGTCTATTTGGCAGGAGTTTGGAAAGCCTTTGGCGCGATGGTTTCCGTGACGGAAGCATAGTTTCGGGCGACGGATCAGTTTTGGGAAAAAGTGGATTCCCCACAACCACTGTTTTAGCAACCGCATAACTAGAATCTGTTTCCGAAGGAAGCCCATTTCTTATCCTGTACAGCTCGGATGGTGAATTTGGAGATTTTTCTGGAAGTGGGCTCTCAGCAACGAGTTCTTGGTCATATGGAAGCTCACGAGTTCCGTACAGTAGGAGTGACCACCGTCTGAGTATAGTGCGTCCTTCAGATAAAATCATAATCCGTGTTTACGATACAAGAGAACAATATGCTTCCAAAATACTAAGGCCACCTAACGCGCGAGCTAATTCATGGCCAGCCCTTCATCTCACCTTAATGGCCAGCCCTTCGTCTCACCTTATCTACATGTTACAACTCACACCTGCCGATTGACTCTGCAAAGATGTCCGCAATGCGCTCTGCAGTTTCTCACTTTCGTAACTTACCAGCATATCTTCCTTCGTTGTGAATTTCCAGTAGCCATTTTCCAACCGGGTGCTCCCCCCAACAGTGAACCGTCATAAATGGCCAATCAGTGAAGCCAGACCTATTTAAGTCATGCCTCCTGTTAGCCAGTAGTACTGAGCGCGTTCCAGAAGGAGATATCAAATAAATTAGGAGATCTCCACGCTTGGCTGATGACAAAGTTACTTTTGCCTGCAAAGAAAAAAGTGCGTTATCCTTCTGTATTTGTTTACTCCAACTACCGACAGTTTAAATACCTGCACATGTTCCAAGTACTTCACACCAGGACAATCTGTAACCTTTATCTCAAGTGTCACTTTACTCTTCGCTGGAATATTTCTAAAAATAACACAACATCGTTACACTGAACGGATTAAACCTTTATTAAAAGCCAGTTCACTAATGACGACACGCTCCACGCTCCACGCTCGGGGGGGGGGGGGGGGGGGGGGGGGGGGGGGGTGGGGGGGGGGGGGTAGGAGGGGGGCAGGTTAGTGAACCAAAGAAGGCTTGAAATGAGGGGAATACGCATGGCTTGATGTCATCACAATATTTAGCGACATTTAATGTTTCTCGCGTAGTAAAAAATATCAGCTTCCGTTAAACCGTGACGACACTGAAAGACAACGTCTCACAATAAAAATCAGCAAAAAATAATAATATTTCAAAATTAAATCTTTCGATCTTTGGAACGGATAAAAACTTGATGTTTCAAGCCCTTTTAAAGAAGCGACGTCACAACGGTGTGGGGGTGTCCGATAGAAACTTGCTAGGAAGGGGGAGGGGATCAAAATTTTGCGAAGCAAATGATTTCATTAGTGAACGGGCCCTAATTATGACGTCCATACTTGTCCGTATACGGTGCCCGAACTTCGCATTTGTTTTGTTCAGGAACTGTTTTCCATTTTCTGGATAACTTCACCATTGCTCCAGCATCCATCAGTCCGTACCCAAAAGAATGACTAACTGCGAGCCCAGATACAGAAAATATTAGATTTCGAATATCTTGCTACTCATCAAAATGCTACCATTCCGTCCAACCCCATTTGTAGCCCAGTCAGGAGCAATAAGATTCTGAGGGCGAGCTGTCCTCACGACGATGTGTTGCATATCCCTCCATGTTAAGTTCGTATTTGCCTGGAGCGCCAAAGCACATATCCCGGCAGCAAGGGGAGCAGAAGCAGACGTTCCAGTGTGGCTCGATGTACAGGAGTGATGAAGATCAATTGTAACGATCTAAAGCGATGGACAAATGGAAAACAAAATCTCATTATACGTAAAAGATAAGGAAATTATGACAGGGAACATGTGTTTCTCATCAACCAATCCACAGAAAATCCTATTAGCTACTGAGTTCGTAAGTTTCTCATTGACAGATGCACGTAAAAATATTCAGAGGGTATTCCATGTATTTTGCTGCTGCCCTGAGATTTACAGTAGACTTTGCCAAATATATTTATCAGACAAATTGAGCATGAGTATTTCAGCTGTCATTTCAATCACATCGTGTACTTCCACCCTGATCTCACTCGTTGCACTTCTCTTAATACACAACCTGGCAAAACGTTTGGAAATGTTCCATTAGAAATTAACTTCTACAAAAAAGATTGCAAGTTGCAAGTTTAAGATTCTTTTGGCCCGAATCCAGCGTCTTGGTCTTCTTCCTTGACTAAACAGAATTTATGAAGCATGACCGGCTGTAAGGCGAGGAGGAGATGTCAATGGCGCTATTACGTGCATCCGAATGGGCTCATTCACTACTCGTTGAGCCCACTTGTTTAAATTTAGCGTCAAAAGTTATTGCAAAATACGAATTCACCTGTTTTTCACCCGTTCCACCAGAACTGTAAGTAGTCGCCAAAGTTGAGCTACAGGCTTCAGAGTACCAAGGAACTAAGCCATTCTCAGTAGCTGTAAATACAGAAATTATAATAATTACGCAAAGGAAAATGTAAAATACTAAAACAGCTATAAAAAACTATACTCATCCACCGATGAAACAGGTATATTTTTACGAACTATAATTCCCTTACCACTGCTAATTGAGAGAGTCCAAATAGAATTTGTGTATCCGTCGCAGTTGCAGTTATCATGGTCTCTTCCCCCGTTTCCAGAGGCCCAGACGAAAATTGAACCTTTTCCTCCTCTTCCCTGAAAACAATAAAAAAATAATAATATGAAAATACACAAGCATAAGAAGCACAGAACATTTCGTCTAAAGGCCCACCTTCGTTATTCCTTCAACAAATGCCCGTGTAGCCAATTCTCCAGGGCCATCCACCGTTTTC
Source organism: Brachystomella parvula (assembly GCA_019776545.1). Lineage (NCBI taxonomy): Eukaryota > Metazoa > Arthropoda > Collembola > Poduromorpha > Brachystomellidae > Brachystomella > Brachystomella parvula. The sequence goes on along the minus strand of JABASM010001851.1, from coordinate 471 downwards.
CCATCATCATCCGGTCCCCATGAGGCAGAATAAATGTCAATGTGTTGAGGATTATGTGACAGTGAGCGAGCTTCAACAGCATCTGTCACATCTCCGTCCAACATGCGAACTCCTAGTCAAGGCAAATCAATTATTGAACAAGGATAACAGAAACAGAGGCATCTGATCTTGTCAAATACACATTGTGAGTAATCGGGTGTCAAAAGGTGATGAGAGGTTCCTTGGAGAGGTTCCTTCATTTCCTTCATCACCTCAGGCGCTCCCTGACTCCTCAGCACGTGCCGGAAACGGAACATATACGCTCACATATAGATGTCATGTCAATATATATAGCTCTGTATTTTTGATTACTTTTTCAGAGGAATTCTTTTTCAAATAGGAAAGGTGAAAATCCCTTTGGTCACCGATTGACCTGAAATTTGGCATACTTGTAGTACTAAGATAGTAAAACGATGTTGTGAAAGAATTTTG
>JABASM010001850.1:0-12820 GCA_019776545.1 Brachystomella parvula | reverse complement strand
ATTAATCGCCTCCGGGTTATAGCCTTTTATTTGGCACCCCTTAGTGTAATTACAAATTTCCATTTTCTAATTATAATCCAGCGAAAAAGTCAAACTAAAACAAATAAAAAATAATCACCTCCTCTACAGCTTTCTCTAAAATTGCATCCCTCGTACCTTCATTTATTTTTACATACCCGGAAAATGTCTTGATTAATACTCGACTTATTCAAGAAATTTTATTTTTGAATGATTTGATTTCCAGTAAATAGAAGCACAAATAATGAAATAAACGAAGGGCAGAAAAAAATTTTAATAACCGAAAATGATAACGGAGTTTTTTTATTTCAGCTTTCCAATTTTTTGTTTTCGAGATTTCATTTTAAAATGCTCTAGGGTCCATCATCAATCACCATTTCGGCCTACATTCGAATCAGAACGGAATAATGGTTGGAACACTAGGAGCAGTATTTTTCTCCTGTAACTTTTCTATAGTCAGGATTTATCAATTTATCTCTCTGGATACGAAGTGATCGTGAGTTCTAGGGTTGACAAAAGAGAAAGTTGAAGATTCGAGAGGGAGAAAGCTTGAAAAAATTGTTGCGTCTGACTGAGTTGCTCTATTTTCTTCCTCTTTGGCACGGAGGAGAGCCTACTGTTACCATTAGCATAGGAAACACTTCGTGGTGGTATATACTGAGCCTGCTGATACAATTATTGATCCAAGAAAGAAAGGAAGAGAGTTTCCGGTCTATTCCTAGTACCATCTCCAGAAAAGCCTCTTCTAAGCACTTAAAGGTCTCTCTACCTGCCATTTCCGTCCCCGCTTCTCCGCCTGTAGTCGTATGTAGCCAAACGAACGAAGGGCGACTTGCTGCAAGCCTTCGTAATATCCGACCTTGGCTTGAAAATAATTTCTAGCATAATTTACTAAGGAATGAACGCTGAAGGCAAGTCTAACGATATGGCGTCACCATAATTAATTATTAATTCAGCTGCTTGATGACTGAATGCCATGCTTCCCAGTTCTCACACTTCTAAAATTTGCATGAAGAAGACGGAGGGGGCGGATTTTGTTCAAAATTTTATCTTATCACGCTACGAGAAATTTCATGTATTTTCCCATATTAGGGTTTATTAATTTTTAAGCCGTTGCTGAAATCTGCTCGCAGCACGAATGCACAATGCCTTCGTTGACGAAACTCGACGTTCTCAGCGTCCTAATTACTAGAAAAGCAGCCCATCTTTGTAAGGATTTCAAAATTTCCGAAAAAAATTTTCCAAGCGCCTTTTCAGTCCGAGAAAGTGCGCTTAAATTTTCGCTTCGGGAAAAATTGATTTTTTGAAAATTCAAGACTACTTGCATCGAAAACTACTCATCCGATGATAAGACTCTGAAAATGCTTAATTCCTTTTCGAAAGACGCTTCGCCCTGTTTCTCCTCATCCCGCTCGACGGTAGTTTGGATTTGTTAGTTTTCTTCTCAGATTTCCTTGGAGTGTGACAGACGAAAGGAGGGAGGTGGGACAGGTTAAGGAGAGAAAGTAAAGAATTTCCTCAATGTTACTAAAATCAAAAGGACCCCTCTAGCTTTCACCAGAGAAAGTTCGGAATGGAGAGATGAGTCTATCGGATAGGTTTTCTGCATTCTCCCTCACTTTCTTCCAGATCAGAGATCGAAATTACGGAAAAAGTTAGGGAATAGGGAGAGTAAAAGAAGAATAGGGGTATACCACACAACAGCCGACGAGAGCACCACAGTAGAACTCAATGAGAAACTTTCTCTCTCGCTCCACTATCTTACTTTCTCCACATTTTCTGCCCCAAAACTCAGTTTCCCCATCATTAGACTTTTCCCCCTAGAATTAAGTGCCTATTGTTTTCTTTTTTCTGAAAAAAAAGAAGAGAAGGGCATTCAGTTTATTTCAGCTACTCGGAATCATCGGTCGAACGTCCTCCTCACGAGTCATATCAACATGTTGTTCATCCCTTGTGGAAATCCAACGAGTGCTTCAGTCAGAGTACGACGTCCTTAGCTACCGACAGCACAGAAGAAGCTTCCTCTATTTTGCTTCAGATTCTTCAGAGGATCTGCTGAAGTGATTTTCTAAAGGAAGCATCATGCACGCAGCAAATTTACTAAACAAAAGACGGCAGCAGCGTGAGGATCATATCCAAAAGATTGCTACCCCACCGGAGCACCACCGTGACTCCCAGCGTCACATTACTAAGAAAACTGTGAGTCAGACGAGTTTCCTTGACTCCATTGGAGCGGGGGCCTGTACTACTCCAACGACGAACTCGGCTCCACGGATATCCCACCGTGAATGAAACCCACCAAGTCCGCTCCCCACCTCCTCATCACCATAGTCAAGCACAGGGTAGTCAGCATCACCAGGGCAACGGCGGTGGCTCCTATCACGCTGACCCTCTTCTTATATATCACAAACCGGTAAGTTCAGTACGTCCAGTAGCATGTATCCGCCATTTTGATGTAATGTGGAATGAATATGCTCCAGCAGCCCTGTCCCTTGGAAAATTCCTGAAGTTGCTTTTTAATCAACGTACAGAATTTTCCGCTCAAAAAAAACTATTTAGCATCTGTCACTTGGTGTCAAAGAGAGGAACCTTTGAATAAAGTAAATGAACAAGGAGAAGAAAGGAAATTAGAAATGACAGAGACCTGTCACGTCAGATTGAGTTGTAATAAGCGTAAGAAAGGATTTCCTCCTCAAATCTTCCGTCAACTTTCTCCTGCTTTCACTTCCTTTTTCTTTGACTAGGTCTCCTCGGTTTTAAATGACTAATGTTAATGATTAAAATTTCATGGGATTCCTGAGTTTTTGTTAGAGCAGCAGAAAGTCCCTCCGTTAAATGCAATTTATTTCTTGGTATAGTAAAAACTCAAAATTTAATTTTAGGAAAGAATTTCCTGTGCTCATATCGGACTATGTGTTATGATTGTTGGAACAATCGTGACCATTATTGCTGGGTTTATTTGCTACCTGTTGGGGTTTGGTGAGCCTGGGGTAAGGAATTTTTTTTTTCGATAAAAATAGAGCAGTATTGAAATTTTGAGCAGTTGAGCAATCGGGTAAATAAATATTTCCTTCTTCAGGTGATTATTGGGTGTGGTGGTGGGATTATCACCGTCGTTGGAATCGTACTACTCTGCTGTGGTAAGTTCAAGCTCACATTTTTTCGTTTTCAGTTTTTTTTTGTCTCAGTGTTTTTTAAATTAAGAATTTTTTATTTGAATTTGAAGGGAATCGTTGGCATCTGGACGAGCGGACAGTATTACGCAAGAAAATTTTATTGAAGGATAGCCTCCAGTGTTCAGATGACCCTGAAACCGGAAGTTTACGACGGTCTGGACGAGGTGAGTGTAACGAATTTTCATTTTATCCCGTGTTTCTTCCACCAGAGTTTTATGATGACGGCAGACTTATAAGAGAAATAATTGGTTTAAGGATTTAATTGAATATCTCAGTTGGCGATAAACTGGAAGTTTCCAAGTTACAAAAATCGACCTCCTCTACAACAGCGTCAGTGAAATCAAAATCAAGTGGATGGACTCTTCGTTCCTGTGTTTCAGGTTGACACAATCTCGGAAACGGAAACTTCAGCATGTACGGCTGACACTGAATTAGGGGAACTTAAGTAAAAATCGTTTTATTTTTCACTTCAAAAATCTTTTGTTTTTTACTACACCCTAGCAAAAATTTTTAGGAACACTGATTTTCTAAGCAGGAATTCATTAGGCCGCCGTTTCTTATAAATATAAGCTTAAAATTTACAAATTGGCATACGTTTACTGGAAGCCAAGTTTCAGAAATTTAGGGTACATTGGTGAGAAACGCCGGCCTACGAAATTAGCATTGAATACTGAGTTTTAAAAATATATTTTTTTGGGGGTTTAGTTGAATATCAACAGAGTCATAATTTTATTTAGTAAAAATTTTTGGTGCTTCAATCTCCTGGTGAGCTTGAGCTCTTAAGCAAGCTAAAATATCAAGCTGGTGTGAGTTCACTAATTTTTATAATGGAATAGTCTGATCCCTGGCAAACTCCAAAAATTAATAATATCAGTAAAGCAAATTTCCTAATTAAAACAGAGACTAAAGCTATTTAGTAGAATGGATTTAGGTAGTATTTAGCTATGGTTTGTAGAAAGAAAACGCAAGTGGAGAATATTATAAAACAAGCCTTTTAATTAGGTGCATAGTAAATTTCTGATTGACGAGCTTTTGGCGTAAAAAGTTTTTACATAACAAGAAACCTCCTATTTTTCAAAAAACAAACTATGACACAAAAAAGATTTTCAAAAATTCAGACAAGCAACGCTCGATAATAAGAAAAAATTAATTAACGTTTAACGAAAAAAAAGAAAGAAAAGTCTTCAATCTGAATATGAGATTGCCCTCGCTATTTTTCATGGAAATTAAAAAAAAAACTTTGCACATTTCTCAAAATTTTGCCACCTCCCATACACATATAATATATAAAAATCCAGTCTTTCATTGTATTATTTTTTGGTGCAAATTAATCAGTGAAATCTTTATAAAAGAAAAAATGATGAGTTGATTTACTCTGGTGCTATATTTACCAGTCAAGTAGCTGCTGGTCAGTGGTGATTTTTTAAATGAGCCTATCAATCTGAGCTGATTTACTCTGGTGCTATATTTACCAGTCAAGTAGCTGCTGGTCGGTGGTGATTTTTTAAATGATTCTATCAATTAATACTTTACGCTCAAACTGTCCTAAGCCTCAAAAGTGTAAGATAAAATGTTGAAAAAGTTTACGAGTTTACGCAAAACTAAAAACTTTCATTTTCAGCTAAATTCCACAAACTGTTTTCTCTTTTAGCAAAAAGACACTTTGTGTTTGACTCATTAAATTTAAAACCCTCTATAATTTCTAAAACTTTTCATGTACGCTCCGATGAAGATGAGATTCTTCCAGCTGAAAGCTTAGTTTAATAAACCGTGCAAACACGGGATGTATGGAATAGCGCGAGTGTAATTCATACGGTGTACACACATACCGAGTACCGGGTGTATATGGGGGTTTTTTACTCATTAAATTTAAAACCCTCTATAATTTCTAAAACTTCTCATGTACGCTCCGATGAACTTGAGATACTTCCAGCTGAAAGCTTAATTTAATAAATAAAAAATCCAAATTCCAGACCCATTGAATTATTTCCATGGACAAGAATTATTTTCAGGTGGCAGTGAGCTTATGCTTTAACCCAGAATTTTTCCAAATCTCATCACGCTCCCTTTTTTTCAAAGCTTCATCCTTCAAATGGTAGATTGAGTGATTTGCAGATGAATGAGTACATGTCAGTGAACTCATCAATCTAAAACAAAAAGAAGGATATGGAAGCCATTAAAAGTGAGTCGAGAGACTGACGTGCCGTGGATTTTTAAGTAGTGGTAAATTTGACCCTTACCCTTTTCGACAAGGGTTTCCCACCGCCATGCCCAGCGTCTGCTTGGACCAGTAGGAACAGGGGGTTTGTCTATATGAGCCATTATTTATTATTGATTTCTTCAGATAGCCGGCCAAGCATTCTTATTATTACTGAGTAATAAATCATGTTTTCAAACCTGTCGCTTTGATCGTCCAAGCCTGTACTGCATCTCTGCTATGAGCTTGTAAGAATGGGAGGGAACGACTCTGTCATCGTGATCTGCTGTGGTGAGGAGCGTGGCCGGATATTGGGTCACGTTGTCACCCTTAGGGAAACGGACGTTGTGAAGGGGCGAGTACTTGTACAGGTAGTGGAATTGGGTCGCATTCTCTGGATTCCCATAGTCAGACGGTAGGCAGACGGTTCATCAAAAGCAAGAATATCAACATACCTAAACATCAGCATCAAAAACATCAACGTAAAAAATATCAACAACTATATGCCAAAACACCAACATACTAAAACGCCAACTCTGTGATGAGGAGTGTAGCCGGATATTGGGTCACGTTGTCACCCTCAGGGAAACGGACGTTGTGGAGGGGCGAGTACTTGTACAGGTAGTGGAACTGGGTCGCATTGTCTGGACTCCCATAGTCAGACGTCCAGCTCTCACCAGCTGGGAATTTATGGAACCTTGTAACGTCCATTACGCTGGAACAGAATAAGAAATTCAAGAATCAGGAACGGCGGAGTATTTTTTTAATACCATCAATCAAAATATGCTGTCATATTAATTCACTACAAATATCGTATGTTTGCCTCAGAAAAATTTCCAAGCGTCTCAGACGCTCTACAGAAATTATATGGGGAAAAAATTCGGTTTCAGCTTTCTCACAAGGTAACGCCAATTCTTTTCACAAGCCCAATTCGATCAAAATGATTTTAAGTTGCTCGAAATGGTGATCAAAAAGAAATTTTGAATTTCACTCCACGCACATTTGAGTTGCTCGAAATAATTTAGTCCCATTCACTACTTTTCGATTTCGAAAAATACTTTTGGGATTTGCTATGCCAAAAAACTACTGTTTGCAACCAAGGAGCGGGGGTAGCTGAAAATGATTCATGTTTGCGAAAAAATTGAAAATGGCGTTTTCGCACTTTGTATCACTAACAAAATTATAATTACTTGATCAAATAATAGTTCCGACGTCCTTGGTTCTTATTTAGATCTGTGCAAAAATGAATTCTTTTCAATGATCCCCGCTCCCTTAGAAATCCAAAGAGGATTTCCTACATCTTCAATAATCTTTTCATTTTTTTTTTGAAAAGGCTTATTCCCTAGTATACTATAACTTTGTTGACACCCAGGAAAAAAAGTATTCTTTAAATTCAAAATTTTTATTCTTAAGTTGAAGTTGTTGTTGTCTCTTGATCCATTGTAGCATGGGGAATCTCCCTCCAACAAATGTATTTCGAATATCTCGAGAAAACTTTTCAGCGTGAAGCGTTTGAAGTGCAGCAAAGACACTTAAAGTGACAAAGAAAAAGAAAAAGGAAGAAGGAATAAATTTACCCAACGTCTGCTAGGGCGGCTCCATACAATTCTGGTCGCTGGTTGATACAGGCTGCAACAAGGAGCCCCCCGTTCGAGCTCCCGTGTATAGTCAGTTTAGAAGACGACGTATAGTTATTGGAAATCAAATACTCGGCTGCAGCATGGAAATCATCAAACGTATTTTGCTTGTTCAGTAATCTCCCTCCATTGTACCAGTTGAGTCCATATTCTCTGCACTCGAAAAAAAAATCCATTCGAAATCATGGAACCATGGAACTCAAATAAATATTTTTAAGAAAAGAATTAGATGGTTGGATTACCCTCCCCCGCGAATATTCGCAATTGCAAAAACTCCGTTGAAGTTTTTCATGAAAACTGCTTGGTGTGAAGAAAAATCTGGAAGCGTAGCACTGTTAAATCCACCATAGCCATAAAGGAGACACGGCGTCTGAGCCCCTAGAACCAAATCCTTCTTATGGGCAATGAACATTGGGACTTTGGTCCCTTGGATACTCGGGTAAAATCTCTGGGTCAGAACGTAATCCGCGGAATTGAAACCAGGTGGAACTGCCTCACGGAATATTTGGAGCTGAAAAGTGAATTTCTTTAGTAGATTTTTGAAATTATTTCATGTAATTTACCGATGGGAGGGTGGGATGCTCCGTAAAATCAAATCTGTAGATTAGCTTAGGTGTAAGGATGGATTCGTAGCTGAAAAAAAATTCTGTGTCATCCCTCAGACGGTAGAGACTCCATACGGTTCCAGGCTCGAGAGGGTGTGTCACGTACCGTCTCTTCCCGTCCAACGAATGAATTTGAATTGAGCTCCGTACGTTTTCCATGTAGCTCAATACTAACTTGTCCCTGTAACAAAATATCAAGTTTTTAATTCGCTACTTTCTTCAAATTTTTTTTTGCCTTTGATTTTATACCTGTTTACAGCAACGGCCCATTCTAAAACAAGATTTGAACTGTGTGGGATCACCGTATCCCAAAATAAATCTTGTGGATTGTCAAAATAAATCCTTACAACTTTCCAGTTTGGTGCATCTTTGTTGGTGTGATACAAGAATTTATTACCATCATTTGTGATGTACTAATAATGAAAAAAATTTAAATAAGAATTTTTAAATCCATATTTTATTAATCAGTTCAAACTTACGTAATACTCGGCTTCAAAATTATCAACGACTGGAAATAAGCGTGGCTTTGGTTGGAGGTTTTCAAGGAATTCCGTTAGGTTTACGTAGTGTATTTGCACAGGGCCCAATTCATCTTCAGCGTAGACTACCAAATATTTTCCATCGTGAGATACCTCACCAGAACTAATTTGCAAAACAAAACAAAAATTTTAAAACTCAAATCAATTTTAAAAGAAAAATTTAGTTACTTAAAAAAAGTAATAGATCAAAAAAAAAATTATATTCAGACATGCTCCAGCAAAGATCACCACGTTAACTCACCATGACCATTTTGGGTGATCAGAAAATTCGGCTACGAGAATATCTGAATTCTGATTGGTTCCTAGGAGGTGATAATATAATTGCTGGCGTGATGAAGATTCCTCAGTGGAGTTTTCACCTTTTTTCAGAACTTTCTCCGAGTATTTCTAAATTCAAGTAAGCAATTAGTCCGCTAGTTTCTAAATCTGAATAAAAATTTTCCGACTCACTGAATAAAAAACCCCATTATTATCAGGACTCCAGGAAACTCCAGTGAATTTCGTATCCTCCATTTCATCTTCATAGAGTTGCTGGCTCTCAACATTCATAAATTTGATGCTAACCCAGTCTGAGCCTTTCTTTGACAGGAGATAGGCTAGTAACTTTCCGTTATTGGAAGGGCTGAAGTCGAACACGGTCGTCGTACCATCAGGAGAAAGTTTATTTGGGTCAACGAGGAGTCTCGGCTCACTGGTCAAATTATCTTGGAAATACAAATTCCTGGAATTCAGATCAAAATATTTTCAGTGGGATTTTCCCAGTATTTTTCCCAGCATTTCCACATCGAGCACATTGCATGCCCCCACCACTGAGTATCAGGAAAAAAGACAAAATAAAAAAAAAATGCATAAAAAAACAAAAACAAGAAGGAACGTTAAAATTTAGTTTAAATTAAAAGTTAAGATGAAAAAAAAATTTAAATGAACATGTTATATCAAAAGCAAAGTGAAAGTGTTTAAAAATAAATTTTGTAAGGAAGAAAAAATAAAAGAAAAGAGAAATAAGATGGGATTGCAATTATCTTACATCTGATTCTGGAGGCCATTGCTTTCCTTAAAAAAATATCGTCCTCCTTTCTTTTTAAATGAACCTAATTGAGTGTAGTTCATTAAACCCATGAAACTCTCTCGAATTGCTTGGCGATGCGGACACTGACGGAGGTAGGGTCTTGTGAGTGCATTTTGTGCTCTGACAAATCCCTTTGTTTCCGATGACTCCAGATCTTCAAGCCATCGGTAAGGGTCTTTGACCTTTTAATCAAAAAATTCCAGAAATACAAAACAAGTTCCCATCCTCTTCTCCCTAAAAATAATTTACTCACGAGTATCCCATGAATTTCTTCTTCTTGGTTTTCATCCCTACGTACTTCAGGGTAATCAAAATTGTATTCTGGAGTATAGAGCCTTGTATTCCAGAAATAATAAAAAATCAAAATCCAAATAAATATTCTGTTACGGAAGATCATAGATTGAAAAGTAGATTGAAGAAAAAAAAAACTCACCGGAATAGTAAAGCTGCAAACAAAAAGTAGATTTTCATAATTAAAAGTTAGAGCCGATTATTACTTTCCTAATTTGGAGGAAGAGAAATTAATTCCCATTTCAGTTGGGGATTAGTAATTAGTGGAGGTGAAAACACTGAGCTGGATTTACGACTTGCAGGATAAAATCAAACTTTTCGTAAGTTAAAGTCCCTATATTTAGTTATTTTGGAGGAAGTAAAGGATTATACTTGAAAGAATCTTCTACATCTGTGCATTTAAAAGCTAAAACTGGTGAAGGCGCTTATAAAAACTGATAGCGGTATCATCATCTCAACCCCGCGATCTCAGCAGGAGTAGGTAGTTCTTTAGTAAAGAAGATTTATTCTGCCCTAAAGAACAATGGACAAAATTATAGTAGTACAAGGCACGGCAGCAGCAGAATCCTCACAAGGTCACCCTCTTTTGTTTTTTTTTCTTTTGCGCCCTCTCCCCTATTCCCCAAAAATTCAGCTTTTTTTTATAAGAAATTAAATACAAATTGAAAAGAATACTCAAAAATAATTTCAGTCCTCCACTGCTTATAAAAGAAATTTAATTTTAATATTAATTACTAGCATTTCTTTTGAATTTTCAAATATTCCGATTTTCTTGGTCTTAATTTTAATTACAAATTTTATTTTTCAGATAAACCGTGACTGCGTGGGTGAGACTTCAAACATATAGTTACGTAAATGGAATTTTATTAAAAGAAAAAAATTTACGCATTTTTGATAATTGTTTGTGGAGTGAGGTGGGTACTGTCTCTTTAGAGTTTTGAACCTTCGGTAGGAATAGGTTGATAACCCATTCGCTGTGTTCCTGGGGGTGGGTGGTATGAGATGCCTTGAGTTCCATCAGCAGCAGTTCCACGGTACTCTCGATTACCGTCGAAATTGTTCATAATTCCTCCAGGCCCATCCAGGACATCACCAAAAAGACCACGTACTCCAGTTCGCTCCGTGTCACGCTCCTTGAAGAGCCTGTAGAGTAGAAGGCAGGTGACAGGTCGGAGAATGGTGTTAGCGATGGCGAATCCTAAGTACAGCCTGGTATGGTCTCCTCCTGCTAATAAATTAGAAATTTTAATTCCGAAGCCCAAGCCGAAAGCTTAGTAAAAGCTGGAAATTGAAAAACGCTGCCTTCCTCTTCACTTCCTCAGTTGAAATATTCTTAGGGCAAAAAAATTAAACCCGAGATCCGACTAGATACGAAGACCTATGCTGCATTAAAAGTTTAAAAAGAAACTTAATTCTTGTAATTAATGAATACAATATTTTTGTTTAAAAAGTTAAAAAAAAAAAGAAAGGACTTCAACAAAAATCCATTTATACAAGGCTTTCCCCAGAACTTTTTCCAACACGAAAAGAAAATTCTAAGTTAAGGAGTTGCGTGTATGCTGCTGAAAATAGAATCTAAAGATCCCCGAATTACCGCCAAGGGAGACAGTATCACCTGATTTTCTGGAAGCAAAGGTTGCATTCCACTTTTGCATTGCAAGATTTTATAGGCTTTCATTTCTGGCTTTCATTTCAGCACACCGGGAGTTAATCCCTAGAGTCACAGCTGCAACAAGCTTCTTTAATTACCTCTTGGCCAATAGACTGTGAGTGTGATGACATCAATAGCAAAAATAGTTGCGTTAATTAAGAGAGCCTAGAAAATTGGAGAAAAAGAATAAATTATGAATACGGTTTTTTTTTTAATTTCAAAGTTTTGATCAGGGAGGAAATTTCTTTACCATTCCCATTGCTTCCCCTGAAGCTGACTGGCCAATTGCCCAGAGTAAAACCACCATAAAGACTATATTGGTGTAAAGGTAGCTTGTGGGGACTGTGTAAGCTGACTGCATCCCCCTAAATTAAAATTGTAATTTTTCTTTAAGAATTTTAAATGCGCTAAATCAAAATACTGTTCTTACCATGACGAAAGGAAGAGATGTAGAATAAAAATGATCTAAAAAATATTTTTAGTTAAGAATTTATTTCACACTAGAATTTCCATTAATATTCTAATTCCTTATTTCACGTGTAATGTTTTTTTTACCTTCAGAAGACCACTACTAGAATTGTTTGCGGCCATCATGCGTTGATGACGAGTCTGTGAAATAATAGGCTAAAGGTAAGGCAGCTGCTCTGTCAGGTAAGAAGCCACACCAACGACTGGACTGGATTCTAGAATTACAATTTCACAGAGGGGAATTACATAATACACAAAGTAGGAATGCTTCCTGGATAAAATATTGAATCTTTTCAAATCACACATTTTTTGCTCTCGTTCTTTTAAAGGATGAATCCAAATGGACCGGTTTATCTTATGCTCAGATATAGTTAGACACTACTTCGAATTCAGAAATGCAGCCAAGCATTCAGGAGGGCTTTGAGCTCTTAATCAAATTCACCTTTACGATGATTTTCCCATAGCAGCGAAAACAGTAAAATTTTTAAAACATAAAATTTTGTTTTCTAATTCATGCAGTCTGAGCAGCAAAATTTCTGGAAAATGAGAATAAATAGCCTCTGAATTAGTGTTTCCTTATTTTAGAATTAGCTTTGACCTATGAGCGCTCTTCATCGAATTGTTGTAGTTGGAGGTGGAGCTGGTGGAGTGGAGCTAGTGAGTCTTTTAGGAAGGCGCCTCCGTCGTCTTCGTCCAGCGATTGCAGTTCCAGTCCTTGTAGATTCCAGCATGGTACACGTATGGAAGCCACTTTATCATGAATTAGCCACGGGTAAGTATTTGAGGGAGGGCTCGCCTTTCTGAACTTTGTATGCCCTGGAATTTGCACCGGGTGGCGCATATGATGGGTTAGGCGTTGGCCAATTAGAAAATCCTACTATTACAGAACAGCCGGAAAAATGAAAAGCCATTTTTTTAAAGAACTTGTATACGCTTCTTCAAAGCTGTAAGCCAAAAGCGGCATAATTTTTCAAAACATCCTGTTCAATTTCAAAATATGTTTAAGGGAAAATTAGGCATCCAGGCCAGGAAATCAGGTTGAAAGATAACTTCAGCCGATGAAAAGTGAAAAGAAAAATGTTTACTTTATTTTTATATATTATTTTAGACATATCTTTTCCTATTTAAAAAAATTTCATTCAAGTCTTCCTTTAGATTCTTTTTTTTTT
>JABASM010001849.1:0-12821 GCA_019776545.1 Brachystomella parvula | reverse complement strand
GGTCTCTGGAAAAGCAGCGAAGAAGGCAGGAAAGGCCCAGAAGAACATCTCCAAGGGAGACAAGAAGAAGAGGAAGCACAAGCGGAAGGAGTCCTACGCCATTTACATCTACAAGGTACTCAAGCAGGTCCACCCGGACACTGGAGTCTCCTCAAAGGCCATGTCCATCATGAACTCCTTTGTCAATGACATCTTCGAGCGGATTGCTGCTGAGTCTTCCCGTCTCTCCCACTACAACAAGCGGACGACGATTACATCTCGGGAAATCCAAACCGCTGTTCGTCTTCTCCTTCCTGGTGAACTTGCCAAGCACGCCGTGTCCGAGGGGACCAAGGCTGTCACCAAGTACACCTCATCAAAATAAAATTACCTCTCCTGAAAACCAAACCAACGGCCCTTTTAAGGGCCACCCCATAATTTCCAAAGAGCACAAATTAAATTAATCTTTAGCCTGAATTTTTTGATTTTGTCGTATTATTTCTTTCTTTTTACATCGAGAATAAGTACTTTATCGCTTCATTATTTCCTAGCCGCTGGGAGATCACTAATTTTGGGCTTTCAATTATCAATTTATTGAAGAGTGTTCGTGTTGGATCGATCTGCAAATAATCGGCGCAGGTGCTGTGAGAGTGGTTCAAAGCTTGCATCTGGGCGCTAAATAAGGATCACCAGCAGCAGCGGCCCAGGTGAAACGTGAAATAAAAACAGTGTTTATTTAGCGTCTTTGCCGAATTAATTGGACGCTATTTTGAACGACGACAAAAGATCGATACGGAGTTTGATTTGGACGTTTCTTATCACATTGAAAGGAGACCCTCCTGATTCTTGTTTTTTCTGCGACTTGGAATTCATGGTAAGTATGCCTCTCAGATCGTGATTTATAACATTCGCATTCGCTTTTTAGCTAAAGATATAACCACAAAGATAGTAGGTAAAAAGACTCTATGACTAATGCATTGTAATAATTTTACTAAGGTTGTTGATGGAAGGGCTGGGTATGGCTGGAACATCTCATCTTCAGGCTGGAGGTCAGCGTAGGACGGAAGGAGGCTCTGTATATGGACAAGTTGACAACTGGAATAATGTACCAGAACAATTACAACCGCCTTTACTGTCGACAATGGCGGCTACTGGGCCCACACGCTCCAGATATGGGTATACTCAAGACACTGGATCTCCGCAGTATCAGCAAGCAGCGCACCAAGAATATGTATCAACTTCGCCAAATGAACGGAAGGATGTAACGGCAGGAAAATCACCGATGGCACTCTTGAATGAAATCTGTGCAAGGAGTAAAGTCAGACCTACTATAAATATCACTGAATGTTCCAATCCTACGGGTCCAACTCCTATATTCGAATGCTGTATTTCAGCTGGTGAACACCGGGAAGGTATATTCCTCATTCTGATGAGTTATTTCTTTGGAATCTTTGGTTTGGTTTAATCTTTGGAAATTGGTTTATTTTCAGCTTCAGGCAAAGGACGAACTAAAAAAGAAGCTCAGCACGAAGCAGCCAAAGCATTACTCTTAAAAATTGACCCCCGGGTAGAGCATTTCTTCACACAAACCAGCTACAAGCAACCGACAGTGACACTCCCTCAGGTGAAGGTAAAGGCTGAAAATGGTCAAGATACTAACTGGAACCCTGTAGGGCTCTTAAATGAGTTTTGTTCGAAGGCCGGTTTACGTCCACCGCTCTTTGAGGTAAAACCGGATTATATAGATAAATTCATTGGATTTCTGGATTTATAATGCATTATTATTTCTTGCAGGAGGTTTATGATGAAAGTAAGAGGCCTGGCGAAGCAAATTTCAAATGCAGATGTCGAATCAGCGAAATGGCATCTGGCTATGGAGAAGGCACTAATAAGAAGATGGCTAAAAAAGCAGCTGCTGGGAATCTCCTTGAAAAGATTAAGGAACTGCGGGCTCAACCGGCTACTGTAGCTCCCCAGCTGTTTCCAGAGTCAGAGGTTGAGGAAGTCATAAGCAAGCTCAATGCTTTGGCTCTGAAAGAAGTCACTAAGGCACAGCTTCAATTAGGCCGTACTGAGGCTATACCCCGGCAGCCGAGTCCTCCGAAGAAACTTGCCGATGTTGCGGAAGAAGTGAAGAAGCTTAATGGCAGCAAGCTGGAGTCTTTAATCGTAAGTTTCATAATAGTTACTATCGAACCGATCTCAAGCAAGGAGGTTAACTGCTTTGGTTTCATTTCTAGCAACTTAAGGTAGCGGATTTTCAGAAAGGGGACCATTTTTCACTTCTTGATGAAATTGCAACGGAGCAGAATTTTGAGTTGGAATGTAAAGATTTTCCTCCCCTGGATGAGCCGAAGCACGAATCTCTAGTTTCACTTGTCATAGGAGACTCCAGATCTGTTTTTATCGGTAGTGGAGTCAACACGGTCCTTGCCCGGAAATCAGCGGCCTTCTCTGCCCTGCGGTACTTGCGCTTATTACGCCGACCCACTTGAAGTCTTTTCCTTAAAATTTGATAATGGGCTAAAGGCCCTCTTTGACTCTTATAGTAATTCCATTTTCTCATTTTCTACTACTAATCAGAATCCAGGTGAGCTTGTAGCTCGGCTACTGGATTCGTGTCTTAGTATACTGATTTCGTGACTGAACTGCTGACAGTATTGGTGATTACTGTAGTCATCTATTCAGGTTAACATGTATTTATTTGTTGTGTATTTTCGTAAACTGATTAAGGAATAGCTAGGTCGCATTAGAATCGGCGTTTCCCGGTTCAGTGTTCTGGGTGCCATGTTATTCTGCCAATCAGTTTAATTACTAATTAGTTTAACGTGTAGTATGACTTCACTCCTATCCTCTCACATTTTAAGACTTGGAGTGGAGAGCTAGGTTATGTTTAATATTTCTGTCATTAGCTTTAACTGTTGCAGTCAGGTCATTAACGTAAGGTCTATTGTGTGTGCTGGAATTCGGACGTATTATCTTATTTAAAAGTTAAGCAAGGCGACGTAGGGAACGAAACCAAAGTGGGCTATCAGAAATAATTCACATAGTAGTATAGTAGGTTCAATGCATAATTTTAAGTGGATTGAAGGGTTCTTCTCTTCTTTGGTTTACATGACCTTTTGCTTATAATTTACTGGATCAAATAAATAGTTTCTTCTCAATCCTTTTATGACACTGTCAAAACCCACAGACTGAATCGGAGAAAACCTAAAGGCATGCTAAAGGTTTACCCGGAAAGCAGCGTGACTTTCTCTGCTGCTTTCTCTGAGTGAGAGCAGCATTGCACTGCACTGGCACTGCGTTTGTGGGTATAGTAATAGTACTGCTAATAATTTCAAGCTCGTGTTAAAATTACTATTCCAATTTAATTTGAGAATTTTGAGCGAAAATAGCTGGTTTTGAAACCAAAAATCAGTTGAGCTGACGGTGAATGGATTTCACCGTCCATTTGGAAGCAACATTTTGTTTGCGCTGCCTGCGCCGGCAGATAGATTTTCAAACATTTTCCATTTTTGTTTTCGAATTCTCTTCATCTCATTTTACTCTCAACGTCTCAACATCTGATCTGACATTACAGTTCCGCTCCGCTGTATCAAAATCTAAGAAATCACGTCGGACAAATTGGCAGATTTAATATTTTGGGAATAAGCGTATACTGTCATGGCTGAGTATTTGGCATCCATTTTTGGGACAGAAAAGGACAAGTAAGTGTTTTGTCTCTCCTGATTTTGTTACCTCCCGGTCCGCCGCCGGTAGTAATTCTATTTCCTAGCTTTATTGTCTTGTTATATTAACTAGTAGTGAATATTGATTAAACTTAAATCGTTCAGTTTATCTCCTGATTGCCACAAACAGTACAGTAATTTTTCGTTCATAATTTCAGGGTGAACTGTTCCTTTTACTTCAAGATCGGGGCCTGCAGACATGGGGATCGTTGTTCCAGGATCCACAACAAACCGACTTTTAGTCAAACCATCGTACTGCAGAATCTGTACGTCAATCCACAGAACTCTACGAAGACAGCGGACGGTAAGACTCAGTCAGATATGATATTTATCATTGATTTCGGTGGTCCATTTTCTGAATGCGGACATTACTAGTACATTAGGGTAGTAAACATACCCGCCAGCCGTTAAACTCTGTAAGCTCAGCGATATTGACAGTTGTCAACAGGCATAGCCATTTGGTCTCAGATTTCAAAACTGACGGCCTTGCAAAAGCTAACGGAATGATTTTTACGGTTCTGAAGCGTGTCAGGAAGAATATGATTCATTTTATGCCAAATGCATTTGCCGAATAGATGTATAAGAGTTCCCTTTATGACTGTTCAATAATGTGATTTGATTTATATAGTGTTCCAGATGAGCCATGTCTCGGATGAGGAGATGCAAGAACATTACGATAATTTCTTTGAAGACGTCTTTGTTGAGTGCGAAGATAAGGTAAACCAAATTAAGAAGCCTTTCCGACATGAATCTAAAACAATTTTCTTAATCTCGTTTTCTGTTCGCAGTATGGAGAAATTGAGGAAATGAACGTTTGCGATAACCTTGGAGATCATCTTGTCGGAAACGTTTATATCAAGGTATTTAACCAGCGCAGCCTATTAAATAGTGGGAGGCTACCGTTGTAAAAATAATTTTTGTTTCTTTTCCAGTTCCGCCGTGAGGAAGATGCTGAGAAAGCTGTGAATGAGCTGAGCAATCGTTGGTTCGGCGGACGTCCGATTTATGCTGAGCTGAGCCCAGTGACTGACTTTCGTGAGGCCTGTTGTCGTCAGTATGAAGTTGGGGAGTGCACTCGCTCAGGATTCTGTAATTTCATGCATCTGAAGCCGATATCACGGGAGTTACGTCGGTACTTGTACAGTCGTCGCCGTGGAATGGGAATTGGAGGTGGGCGGGGAAGTCAAACCCCGTCTCCACCGCCACGCCGTCGTCGCTCACGGTCCCCACGGGGAGGAGGAGGAGGAGGAGCAGGAGGAGGAGGAGGAGGAGATAGGAAGAGACGTGATCGCTCTCGTGATCGACGTAACTACTGAAACTTGCAAAGAGCGGACATAAAATGCAGGGACAGGGGGAACTGAATAAGAAATCCAGTAACCAAGTTTTGGGAATAGAATAATCTGCTTCTTTTTTCATTATTCCACCAATAATTTCTTAATGATTATGCTTTTCTTTTGTACGAAAATAGATTTTTATCTTGGAGCGTAGCTTTACTGGATTCATTTCTTTGTAACTACTGCAGCCCCTAGAATAAATTATATTGAATTTTATTATAACACCTTCCAATCCCTTTCAAAATTCAGTTTTCAGCGTACGCTTCTACTTCGTGAAATTGGGACTGGAACGCGGGAGATTCTCGGAAATAATTTTTCCCCCACATGGCCAAAAAAATCTTTCTACTTCTATCGAGTCAAAGTCAAGTCCAAGCACCTTGTTTTGTAGTTTTTCTAATCGGTTTAGTTAATCCTTATAGATTTACAGGTCAGATCAAGAGGCGTGTTTAAAAGTAATTGGAAGCCATAACTTAGCTACGGTAAGTTTAAAGTTGCGAAACTTTTACTTAAGAGGTATAGAAATTGCACGACTCTACCAGCTTCTTGCAGCGGAAGATCTTACCTGAATACTGATTTTCTGTTCTCCTTAGGTCAGTGCTGCTGACATCGGAAACAAAATAGAGACTCTCAACTGATTGTATACCGACCACCGGCAGGACAAACACTTATGCCGCTACCTCGGCTAGGGAAAATAGGCAAAACAAACGTAGGCTTGTAAGAGAGCGTTATACACCAATTCCCAAATCCTGTTGCCCTGCCGAATTTTAACATTGTGATGCTTTGTTTAGTGCAATCATCTGTGTTCTAGGAGTCAGCAGCTTCGTCCTTGCCAAGAATCAAATAGACAAGCAGCGTTATGAGAATATGAAAAGTAGGCAACGTATGCTTCAGTCGAACACCGGTGACTACGAGCCTGTAAGTGAGAGGAATTTCGCGACAAGCAAGAACAAAGCAGATTAAGAAGCTACAGCTGAACCCAGGGCTATTCCTGAGCAGCCGAATTGCCTTTAATAACTTGAACAAACCAAAAAATCTAAACATAATTACCAAAGATGGCAGTGGAAACTACGGACATGGAGAAGCTCAAATTAGTTCAGGAATTGGAGGTGGAAATGATGAGTGACATGTACAATCGTCTCATGACCGTCTGCCACGAGAAGTGTATCACACCGAAGTACCATGAAGGAGACATTACAAAAGGTGAAGGGGTCTGCCTAGATCGTTGTGTGGCCAAGTTCCTTGAAATCCATGATCGCGTTGGGAAGAAACTAACTCAGATGACTGTACAAGATGAAGAAGTAATGAAAAAAATGGTTTAGCATCAGTTTGTCTAGAAGTAGTTTCATAAATCCAAAAATTTCACATCAAACTCACAATAAATACGAGCGGTTGTAGTCTCTTTTCAGAAAAGGAATTCCGGCTACGGAGGATTCACCGAATTAGTGTACTTCAAGGTTTTAATTAATCGTCTTGCGGGTGGGTGAAGTGGAATTTAAAAAGGAATTGATTGAATATAGGGAGTTTCTCTTCTAAAGAGTCTAGGAAAAATAGATTTATTATTATTCTTGTCCGAATCCTTCAGTCTCCTCAATAGCGAATGATAACTTTTCGACCAGTTGCTCATAGGATTTGTAAGGTGGGAGATCCAGGCGGTTGAAGCATGTATGAGACCTAGAGAGATAAAAAAAAATTAGAGTTAGAATTGGGTCTGGGGGGTAAAGGAGTCGAGTTTTCAACACAGCCTCGCATGTGGCAAAGCAGCTTAAAGCTCGAGGAGATATTGGTCTATTTTAGTTTCTTTACCGAACCAATAAACGACTCACCTTGCTAACCATCCTTCCTTTCCAACCTGAAATCAATGAAATTAATGTTAAAATACGTCCGAGTTTAAGTCACAGGTGCCGCTCTTACCTTTTCAATGCAGAATCGCTGTGGGCCATTAGAGCCCATTAGCTCTGCAAACCCCCCAACTGGTACTCGACAGGTTCCACAAGCAAACTGAAGAAGCCTCGCCCTCTTCTCGTTGTCCATTGTTTTTACGTATTGCCAGAACCATACAACTTGCTTGGAGTTACGAGTGTAGTGTCTAAAAACAAAAATATTTTTCAAATATTCTTCATACTGCCACCGGACAATAGTTAATATGCAAGATGTAAGGAATTAGTACCGATAGATCGTATTTCGTTGCCAGTCTTCTACGTCAATTTCTTGCATACCACAGAGTAAGAGCTCTAGTTCTCGCTCATCAAAATACTTGAGCCACTCTAATGGAACCACTTCGTTGAAGCCGTCCAGGAAACTCTGCGTTTGCTCCCCAATACCCCTTGTCATTCGCCATTCCGTCATCAATCTAAAGAGAATTTAATCAATATAAATCAGTTTCGAGCGTGGTCATATTGTAAGATGATTCAATGATTTCTTGATTTCTGTCTCACTTGATGTATTCTTCTTTATTGGTCTCGTCAACCTTTATTCCGTCTCCGCCTTCCTTTAGTTCATGGTGTAGGATTTGGCCTAAGAGCTCGAAGTCTACTGAGAAATACATTTCAAGTCCGCATTCGTCAATGTTATTGTCTCTGAGCCATATCTACAAAGGGAAAACGAGAATTAGCCATGCTCTTTCTAGTTCACACAGGCGATGAACTCACTAAGGAATTGTAGAATTCTGGGTCAATACTTTCAATGTCCTTGATAATGAGCTTCTTATTTAGCATTCTTTTGAAGAATGGCATTGTAAATGCAGAATAGATGAACCGTCCGTGGTATAAAGCCATAGCGATAAACCTTCCAATGAATTTGAAGTAATGGAGGTGATCCGGATTTACATAGGACGCGGGATTTATCTGCAAAGTACCAAGAAAGAAGTTAATTGACTTTTTATCCCAGACGTTTTTATGTCCCTTACCTGAAGATTGTAGTTATTTTTATTTGCATACTCGAACAAACAGTACATGGGGTTGAGGACCTCGTGGGAAAGTAAAAGGAACCACTCCCTGGCCACACCTCCATAGTCGAGACCTTCCTCTCCCCGAAATATTATGTACAGACGTCGGCGAAGTTCGTAGGCCGGATGCCTCATTATCTAAAAGCATATTCAGATTATTATCAGCCGATGTTGCTTAAGTTAGGTTTATCGTACCTGATGAAAGGAATCCTCGAACAAAGTATTTCTTCCAACCGTTAATCTAAACAGAAAAAAATTTGATTATTTTTTCTTTAATTTGCTTATTCTTTCCAGTTTCACTTACTTTATGTGACTTGGAAGGGTGTTTGACTGACACAAATACCTATAGAAAAAATCATTAGATTTTTTGCAGCCAAATGCTTGTGTGAGGCTTGACGTACCGAAACTGGCAAATTTTCCAGCGGAATGAACGCTCATAAGCAACTGGAACGCCGTATATCCCATGCCTTAAAAAAAGTATGTCAGTTAAAACGATTTCTGACCGGGTCAACTAATCATATTGACCAGTACTCACCCATTACCCATCGGCCCACGGGGATCAGCAAAGGTAGTTGAGCGCTATGAAGTAAAAATCCAAAAGGGTTAAATACAATGCTTCAGATTCGAACTGTTTTTCAGAAGAAAAAATACCGTATTGTGATCAACAAAATACCGGACGCCATCGTCAGTTGTCCTAACTTCCCAGCCAGGAGGAAGTGGGGCTTCTTCTCCTTGGGTTCTCGGATCCTCCCACTAAATATAAATACTTTAAAGCCATCTGATGTTCAGCATCAAAACCCCAATCACGAGGAAATGGAAATTACCTGAGTCGTTAGGTTTTTGTGGTTAACAAAATATGTTTTTCCTATTTAAAAATGCCACAATTATTTGCTTTGTTATTTAATCTTTTTCCTCTTTCTTCCTTCATAATAATCTTCCACTCACCGTCAGGTCTCACACGTTTCTCCCATCCATCTGGTAAGGCTCCTAAGGGATCTTCCTCCTCTCCCCCGTGCAAGATCCCAGCCTGCGAAATTCCCCAAACATTTTTTTTCCATTTCGCAGATTTACAAAAGCACAAAATAAGAAAGAAGACAACTTACTGCTGGTGGTGGTTGCTGCGCGGCAGCCGGTGCTGGTGTAGAAGGAGGACCCGTATTTGCATTGTACAGGAAGCGCCTTTCTCCTTGCTGAAGAATCTGATTTCTCATCCCCTGCCAGTTGGAGAACTGCTGAAGTCTTTCTGAGCTTGGGCGTTGCCAGGTAGTCGACCTAGAAATTGACAGGCAGCTCTATTAGTGCGTTCCTCAGAAA
This sequence comes from Brachystomella parvula, assembly GCA_019776545.1. Lineage (NCBI taxonomy): Eukaryota > Metazoa > Arthropoda > Collembola > Poduromorpha > Brachystomellidae > Brachystomella > Brachystomella parvula. The sequence continues at coordinate 3,522 of JABASM010001849.1, read as the reverse complement.
TTCATTTAGTCTTGAAAGGATAGGAATAACATACCGTGTTGTGTGATCCACCTGTGAAATAGCGGATTCTCTAAATTAATAAATCATTTAAATTAAAGAAATTTAATTTAATTACATAATAAATTCTCCCCCGTGAGTCCTGTCTCATCTCCCAACCGCTTGGCAAGGGTTCTGGCCGCTCCCACTATTGAAAAGAGTACAAATAATGAAAATGCCAAAAGCACACAAAAAAAAAAAAATAAAATACCGTCGTCGATCTTGTGTTGTGATCTACGTAATATCGCCTACCGAACTGGTCATATCGTACTTCCCATCTGAAAAAATTTCGCGAAGGAAAATGAAGCGTTAACTACAAAATGAATTGGTAGTTGGCGCTTACAATGGAGGAAGAGGCTCTTCAGCAACTCTCGTTGGTGGGGCTGGGCGCGGAGGTGGGGCAGGTCGGTCCCCTCGTTCCTGCAAAATATGAAGACAGTAAATTGGTATAACAAACCAGGTGAGATGGACATCCTTCGGCGACGCTTACATTCGTATTGCTGGTAGTATCTATACTAAGGTCAGAAACAGAGCTTAGTGGCTCCCCTGGCCGAGCACCAGCCTCTTGAGCATTTTCTGGATTTGCACTTGGTGGTCCGTTTGCAGCACTCGGATTGATAGAATTTCCATGAAACGGAATTCTGGATGCTGTCGGGGCACTGGTGGAGGATGATGAGTCTGGCGCAGGTAATGCAGTACCCGTGTGAACCGGTGTTGTATTGTTATTGACGCTGGCGGAGGCACTACCACTACTGGAATTTCCCATATCTACCCTTAAACCGTCTAATTTTACAACTAAAGTTCCTACTTTCGTATTGGCACTCTCATTCTTGAGGTCAACATGAAGTTCTACGTTTGAGAGTTTTCCGTTGTGCTGGCGTAAAATATCTACGAGGTTAAACGACGACTCTCCAATCAAATTAGACTTCCGTAAGAGTACACTATGGTCTAAGGTCTTTAACTTGATTCGAGATGTTTTGGTAACGAGTCTGAGAAGAAAAAAACCAGGATTCAGATAAACCTTATTCATGCTGGTTACAAAAATTAATATTCGCTACTTACAAACTGAAAGGCTCTTGCCATAAAGGATTTAGTGTTGATCGCTTTATTTCCGTCTTCCGTGGGTTTACTCCATCAACTGAGATTTCTACGTATGGACTGGGTTTTAATATTTTCGAACCGGTATTAGATAGGAATCCTCGCTCAACTAGAAAAAATAAACAGCACAAATTAAATTAACGAGGTTTTGAAATATATCTGAGGACCTCCGACGAAGAGGCAGACAATTTTTTAATTCCAATTTTTTGGGGCTCAGAAAAAAAAATAACAAACAAAAATTGCCCACAGTTGCAAAATATTTCCGCAACTCGAATTCCGCTACCAATTTTTTGCGCTTCAAATAACTAAGAACCTTCAACTTTTTCCTTTGCTATTGCCTTTGCTACCGTTTGAAGAGAAAGCGATTTCTAAATTTTTAAATCGCCAGTAGTGTGGCAGGGTTACGATTCCCGAAGTTATTGAGTTGCTTCCTTTGCTACCGTTCGAAGAGAAAGCGATTTCTAAATTTTTAAATCGCCAGTAGTGTGGCAGGGTTACGATTCCCGAAGTTATTGAGTTGCTAGTAGCTTCAAGCGGTAGCGGCGCTAAGAGGCGTTACTTCCTGGATGCAGCTGCGCCAGTGAAGGCAGAAATCAGTGGGCGAAAGACTGATCATCGCTAGTAGCTGCAGGGGATAGCGCTTTACAGATCTAAACATCGGCAAGCGCCGATCAATTTTCTGAAACGTGGTTATAATAGTACTGACGTATTGATTTAACTTTTGCACCGGTTGAAACTTGGGCACTTGCATGTGCGAGAGTCAATCAGCTAACCGGTGAACAGGGTAAGCGAAACGTCAATCGAAAGACGGGTCCACTGATTCTCTCTCTCCCACTTTCGCCCAATATGAAAGTTTAATCAATATTCAGTACTTATTAAGCTAACCCATTATTTTCAGAAAAATCAAACGGGCGAGGCCGTTTTATTGATAGCGGATTTAGAAATACCAGACCACACCTGACACCACAGGAGTAGCGGTATCTCCAAACACAAAATGCTCTGCAGGCGCAGCTCACTACCAGCTTTTAAAAAAGTCTGCACCCAGTTAGGTATAACTGAATATTCAGATGAAAAAAAAAACCAAGGCGCACCTTACACGCATTTAGGAAACAAAGTAGACACAAAAATGCGTACCCGAAAATAATTTTCAGTTCACAGAATAAAACTGGTGAGTAGCGGGAATAATTTTGGTAGCGGGGTCGCAGATATTCAAAACGCTTTCCGATGCATGCGAAAGTTTTGACTGATTACCCCTGACAACGGGCACAAAAATTTGGAATTTGAAATTGTCTGGTTCTTCGTCGGAAGGCTTGAATTGTGTATCCTCCGAAAAAATCTTCATTTTTCATTTTCATTTTGAAAAAAAGTTTCCAGAAGCTTGGAGCTGCACAAATGATCGTTTCTAAGTTAATCTCCACTGCTCTCTCTACTCTATTTTGACCCTTTTGATCCCTCTCTTCTCACCCATTCATCGAAATGTATAACACAAAATTTTTGCTTCGAAACTTAAATGACGTGTGCTACACGCCAGGTAGAGTTCAAGCTACTACTGATGTATCAGCATAAACTCTATGAGTCACATTGATGTCTTTTGCCAAGAGGAAACAGTACTGCGGTTTTGCCTCAGCAAAATTCACTTTAACCATTTTTTGCAAATAAAACTTCCGCAATGCTGCGAACAAATCACACTTTCTCTGACTCTGCTACAGGGAACACCTAAACCGGACAATTTTTTTATTATTTAATTTTTAATTTATTTTCTATTTTACTCCTAGCTTTTGTTAATTTAATTTAGCAGTTTAACCCAACGAGTGGATTTTTTTTTTCGCAAATATTTTTTTAACTTGAGGCTATCAGAAACGAACTACTCAGGAAACATAAAAACACCAGCAAGTGAAGCCAAGTGAGCTAAAGCACGGGTCATTAGGAAAATATTGGGACCATTCGTATTAGTGATCTATTCCTTGGAAAATAAATAACTTAAAATCTAAAAATGCTGTCGGATTCTGAGCTACATGACAAAATAAGGGGGACGATTTTTGGTAAGTGAAAAAATTTCTGGGTTTTATGCCACTTTAGTTATCTAACCTCAGTATAATTCTTTTACGCTGTCTCTGGTCTAGGTTATTTAATTTTGATTTTTAATTTTAAATTTGTTTTCATTTTTTATTTTCTGTAGGTGGCGCTTTAGGAGATGCAGTTGGGCTTGCAACTGAATTCATGGGATCAGCCCAGGGGAAAACACTCTATGGGACAGGCCCAATTAAGTTCGGTGAAGCAAAGGGGTAAAGCTCTCGTTAAATTCTTTTCAAGTTTAATTTTAGTTCAATTAGCTCCATTTCCTAATTACCTTATTTTCCTAAGGTATGAATTTTGGAGGGATGCTCA
>JABASM010001848.1:0-12830 GCA_019776545.1 Brachystomella parvula | reverse complement strand
TTTGGATGCATACAGCGTTAGTATTGTCCGCTGGAAGCGTTTTCCTGCAGCTGTAACCCCTGTTCTTCGTCTCTCACTATTTGAATTCAACGGGGAGAGGCAAAGAGCATTGGTTTTTTTACGGTTAATTAAAATTAACAAGGTATTTAAGGGTACGGGTATCATTGCTTTTGAGCACTACTGTACTGTATGAAGATGAATTGAGGAATTTAAGTGATTAGCTGAAGTGCTAATTTTTTTCATTAGGCGCGGATTTCTCCGCGAGTGGTTTTCGTGAAACCGATTTCTGGGTCGAAAACTACATCATTTTTTCGGTTTGCTGGCTTTTTCTTTCCACCAAACGCCAATAATGGATTCGGTTTTTGGCAAAGAGCTCTTGGATTTCTATTGAGAAGTTCAGTTTCTCAAACGGAATACGAAACTAGGGGAAGCGTGCGGAGTGAGGGGTCCTTCTTCGAACAAAAACTAATTTGAAGTGGAGTAACTACCGACGCCAGAAGCACTCACTCGAATCCGATAGAGTAACATTGTTGCTGGACGGGTGAAGGTGAGGAGGATTATGTGACCCAAAGAGATTCATTCATTTTGACGAAGGAAAAGAAATAAAATTCTTCCCCATGCTCCTGGACTTCCGCATCCAAGAAAGAAGTAACTCTCAAGCTCCTATCATTTTTTCCAAAGAGGGACTTGAGCAGGTATAATATAAATCATAAGAAAGCTAGCCCGTACCTACGTGTTCAGACTTTCGAGTTGTAATTGCAATGTAACCAGTCTTCCGTACGGAATAATACATTTACTACATGACACAATTCGAGAGTATACTGAGGGTATCTTGGGACGCTCTGAGTCCGTGGAAGCATCTCCACTTCTTCATATTTGCAATGTTCCTCTCCGCCGCGGCGGTTCTTCCTACTTTCTAATAATAATAATGACAATGGGGATATACACAGTGAGATGAATTTCGGAGGAGAAGCGACTAGAAAAATTTTGAGAGTGAGAGAAGCGTAGTAATTTTATTTTATTTTTTACAGATAAAGCTATATAACTTTCTCCAAGCCTAGGTAGCCTCCCCTCTGAGATTAGAAAGCCTTATCACACGCCGAAAAGCCCGTAATAAGACATAGTTTTACATTACTGCTCCTATGATAGGACCCTGAACTCATAAAACAAGGCGATAGGCAATAAGCATGCAAACTTGAACCTATTACGCCAAGTAAAAAATGGCCAGGCTTGGAAGGAACATGGAGTTCACTTTAATCTTAGTGAAATCATCATAAATTTCATTCACTTCAGTATTGTATACACACGACGTTTCACTTTCCACCATTCCCAGCCAAATCCACCATTTTTTCCCATATAAAGTTGTGGTTTCTTACAATGCTGCCAAGCACCCCATTGTGTCCCACACTTTCTCCAAGAATAGTGCTAGCATAATTCTTAGAATGGAAATTTCTCTTGGCTCGACAAGTCTCTATTCTTCGGCTAATAGAATCCTGATGAAACTGGAGCGGCATAATTTTTTGTAGCAAAATATCAAAGCTGGAGCAACATCTACTACAAGTAATCATTTTGCCTTTCACAGCAAACCTTATCCAGACACCTCGTAGCTCTGTGTTGATAAAACCATTTACGGGTGCAAATGCACTTTAGCAGTGCCAACAGGCAAAAGAAAGAGACAGGACAGGAGGAACCCATTTACAGATTACAGTTCCATCATTCTAGCTGTTTTTTACTTTCTAAAATAATTTCCAAAAAAATGCTAACCTCCTTTTTCCTAAATCAAAAATCGCATGGCAACTGCAGGTGTCCCATGGCCAGAGCTTATGAAATGTACATAGTCGTTAAATTTCTCCCATGTTAGAATTGGTTACATAACCATTTCCGGAACTCTTGTGATTCATTTCTTACAACTGCTCGCGTCGCAACAGTCTAGTCTAGGGTTAAACGAGAGTTCGTGTGGATGAGAGGGGTCAAACGAATTTTCGTTTATTTGAACCGGAAAGGGAGGCGTTTCGGGTTTACTTTCTCTCTTCTTGCACGAAATCTTAGTTTTCTCTCAAAAAATTTAAGGACTTTCTTCGTATTCTTCCTCAATTTCCTCAAGCATTGCTTAGGAAGTTGAAATTCTTAATATAATAAACGAGACTCTGCTTAGCTATGACTTACTACCAAAGTAGCAGTAAACGACTCTGCTAATTAAAGCATCCCCAGTTTATCGCTGGATTACATGTCGAAAACCACAACAGGAAGTGGAGACATAGTGAAATTGGAAAATAGTTAGAAAAATAGTGAAGAAATTAAAGTGGCCGAGGTACAGAAACAAAATGTATGAATAGCACGCTTCCGATAGCCCTTCTCCTTTATTCCATATAATTACACCCTAATAAATTATCGGACTGAATTCAGGCCTTTCTATACCTGAAATATAAATATGAGCCTGTACCTGTAGTCACAATTTTCAGGAAATGAGTATTTACACCAGGCCTTTACTCTTTTCGATATTTTGGTCAGTAGTAATAGTATCCAATATTATTTTTGTGTTTCCAGTTTGACAGCTCAAATAATTTGCGAACAGACTATGCTTACCAAATAGTAATGGAGCCTGTACCTAACTTTCTTTACTGCCGCATCTCTTGCTGGTGTAAAAACACAAACGACATACGTGCCAAGATTTTAAACTAAAGAAATGAAGAGCGCTTTGGTAATTTGAATCACTCGACTCACGTAGATCGGTTTAAAATTTGTATAGGCATGGGTATGAATGGTAGAAAATCTAAGACTTTGGAGATGAGGCTTCTAATAATAGAAATTTTCACTTCCTTCACAAATTCTTTTTCAGGGTTCAGGGTTTCCACTACTGATTCGGTGTGGATTTTTTACTAAAGAAAAGTCTTTGCTAAAATCAAACTGCTAAATATCCTTTTTGAGCTCAAATTCATCAGTTTTTTCATTCTGTGAGTGAAAGCAAAAAATTATGTGAAAACACCTTTCGAATATTTTTGAGGGTTGAGTTCATAGTAAAATTCAAGTTTTACTTATTCTACTGCGTTCGGCGAGCCTTATAAAACAATCGTCAGTTACGTCCAGAGAGCGATGTTTGATTTCGATCTCGCCGACCGTGTTGATGATTTGATCTGTGTTTTTGAAGGCGGAAACGATTCCGACATGGATACCGTTTCCATTCTGCTGACCGGCTGGATAACATTTCTTTTCTGCGGTATCCTACTTGTGAAATTTATTTATCATAAATATAAAACTCGAAAATCAGAAGCCCATCTAGAACAGCCAGTGAAACTTGATGAAAAACTCAAGGAAAAATTAACAATTCCTGTGTCGAACGGGACGGAGAAAAAACAAGCTTCAGTCAAGGATCCATTAAATAAGGTTATTCCAGAAACGAATGGAATTTCAAAGAAAACTGAAAATCATGCTAGGGGAAAGGACCCCATCATGCTTCGGTGTAGTGGCCCGAGTCCTGCTGTTAATGATTTCGTGACCTCTGCTGCAAGTCAGATTTTCAACGACGAAAGGACACGGGAAAAATTTTCAGAGTTGTTGAATGTCCATTTCCTCAATTCTTTGAATAAAATATTCCATGGGATCCCCCACGAGGTTTGCACGCTATTCCTCATGCTTCCAAATAATTTTTACAATAAATCAGTCAAGGTCACGAATTCAATCTCAAAGTAACTTTCTTTTCATTCTTATGTAGGACTCCTTTGTTGCGAGGGTGGAGGAGCTGTGCCTATCCAATGATTTATCATTGGAAAATCTTTTCGCTGAATATGAAAATGAGACCATGATTGTAAGTGTACATCCGAATTTTACCATATTTTAAGAGAATCTTATGGAATTTTTCGAATTTAGAAAATTACAGCAGATTGCGAAGCTGCTTTCACTGGGCAAGTATCCCTTTCACCAGACTCTTTCGGACAGGAAAAAGAAGGAGGAAGAACCTATGCTTTCACTGTGAATCGCCTCGTTGGTCGCTTAAAGATTTCATTAGACATAGAACAAAAAGTTGGAAAGTTTAAGTTGGACGGGTGGCCGGAGATTTGTTTGTCTCTGAATTCGAGTATACCGAAGCTTTCAGAAACAATTACAAGTAAACTATCTGCTGCTATCCGAAGTGCTACTGCTGAAGTCCATTTAGAAGAATTAGAAAATTTTCCAATCCTTCCTCCGATTCAACCGAAATTGAAACAAAAACTTGTAAGACTTCCAATATATTATTCCCATCAGGAAGAGAGAGAAAGGAACCAGGAACAAAGTTTCCTCGGCTTAAAATAATTTAAGACTTCACAAATGCATTTCCTAATTTATTCATTTGATGTGTATCCAGGGGAATTCATTTCTCCGAATTCAGTTAAATCGAGGTGTAGACATTGGGCTTCAAAAAGACTGTGACCAAGCCTACTGCGTCGTAGAACTTGATGAACCAGCCCAGAAATTTCAGTCCATCCTCCAACCATTGCCAAACCCAATTTGGAATGAGGTTTTTAATTTGTAAGTTTTAGTTGGTCGAACCCGCAATTTATTTAATTATACGAAAAGTTCGTAAATTCATAGACTTCCATAAAAATAATTTTTTCGAAGTAATAGTTCCGAAAAAATATTTCCAAAGAAGTTCCCATATTTCTACCATGAGACTGAAAGATTTGCTATTCAAGCACGAAATAACGACATGATCTGTTTTTAGTTGGAAAGGGTTGGAAATTAAATAATTTTTTCCTTTATGCAGGAACGTCGATGCAGGCGATGATTGTGAACTCCTGTTTGAGGTATACAGCAGCGTAGGGGAAATTTTTTTAGGATGTAATATCGTATCCGTGAACCAAATCATTGACGGAAAGAAGGAGGTACTCCAGCTCAAATCGAGAAGAATGAAAACATCCGAGAGTATCACAGGAAGTTTAGAAGTTGTTGTATGTCAATCAATCAAAGATTTTTTTCGTTTAAAATCATTTCTGCTTTTTAATTTTTTTCTTCTGCTTCAGTTTAAATTCATCGATGAGCACGAAGCAGTAAGATACTCGAGTCAACAAGTCAGTAGAAATAACTCAGCTTTGAATCAGCCTAAAAGGTTTCGAGAGGAAGAAAACCGAGTTTCAGGTGGAGCCTCCTCACTTATTTTCATGAGTCGTGGGGCAAATGATGGAACATGGTCGGATGTGCCGATTCCTCCGGTAAAACTAGACAACTAATAAACTCAAAATTCTAGAAGTGGTTATGCAGATTAAAATTTCAACTTCAATTGCTTTACAGAAAAGGCAGCCCAAACAGACGGCAACGAAATTAGAAGATCAGTATGGGGAAGGTGGGGTTTTTCAATTCATCCCTCAAGTATTTTCTCCTTCTCATATTGCGTATTTGTTTTACAGAGCGGGGACGCAGACGAACCCGTCGTGGCGAAATTTTTACATCCCTCAGACGTAGATTTTCGAAAGAGAGATCAAAATCCGTGTTCACAAATGAGGGCCCAGAATCTACAGATCTCCTTGGACCAAACCCTGATTTTATAAGATCTGCATCCGCTGACAGGCCAATCATCGGCGGGAGAGTTGGTAGAGGTGCTTTGGGATCAGACTCCATGTCTACAAGATCCTCAGCTTCGGAGCTGTCAAACACGTCTGCCTGTACTTTTACGCACGAGAGGTTACTTTCTATTTAATTATTTATTTTCTTCCTCATTGCATTTTTTTAATTTTTAATTTCAGCTCAACCCTCCTTATAGAATGTGTGGAAGGCGGTGTCAAAAAGTAAAAAATGAATATCCTGGCTAAGAAAATGAAGCTTTCTTTACTTCTGCAAATTATTTTCAATTTCAGGTATTATTTGATCCCACCGGAAGAAGTTGGAACTGGCAGATGGAAAAACAAGAAAAAACTCCATGTAAGTTATTTAAAAAACTGTGAAATTCGTTTTTAAATTTCTTCTACAATTTTAATTGTTATTTATTAATTAGGTCTTTAACGATCACACCTTCACGGCTAAAAGAATTCCAAGGTTGGTCCTCCATATTTTTCAGTAATAAATTTCACCTCCAGATTTAAGCTTTAGATTAGATTTAGACGCTGTAAAATACACTCGCCCTATTTTATAGCTTCATTACTCGGATCCTGATTTAATTAATGACTAATTGTTAAATTTCATGTTTCCGATTTTCAGTGGTCTCTCTTGTACCGTCTGCTTTGGCAGATTTCCATTTAGCCTACGGAAACAAGGTTTTTTTTTTATTTATTTTTATGATCTCAATCTCAAGCTTTTTTTGAACAAGGTTACCAGTGCCGATGACTGTCGCCTAATTTCTCACAAAGAATGTCATATCAGAATTCCTACGTTTTGCGTGAAATCAACCGTTTACGACATTGACGTGTGAGTTATATGCATACTATATTTCAGAAAAAAACTATGAAAAAAATTAAAAAAATATTCTTCACTTTTTTTCAGGATTACAGTCTAGGAATGACTGAAAAAACCCCACTGTGGCTCATGGCATTGAAATGAATTTCATATTTGATTTTATTGTTATTAGTGTTCTTTCTACTGCTTTTTAACATCTCTTCAGATAAGCCTAATAACTGACTGATTCAGTATTGACTCTGAGCAATTCTGATTGTTATTGGTTTACAACACTAAACTTTCCAATCTTAATCCCTTTTTTTTCTTTCAGTAAATGAGTATAATAGCTTTCACTTTCGAGTTTCCCCACTGGATTTTATGACTGGAGTCATCTACGACTCTGGCTAAATTAACACAGCTACATCCAGCAAAATATACTACTACCTTGAATTTATAGAGCTACTTGATTAACAATTAGTTAACTTCAAACTTCAACTCATCTTTAACCCTCAACCTTTCCAAAACTAAAGTCCATGATTTGCATCAGAATTCTGGGAGAGGGAAATGATATATATTACTTATATGTTAATTTTCGGGTTGACTTTTAAAATACTCGAAAGTAATGATGAGATTCCCTATTCTCTAGAGGTCAAATACAGCAAACAAATCTCTCTGACCCTACCCACACAAAATAAAAATGAGTAATATATACTGGAATGCTACAGGATATTTAATTTAAATTTAATCATCATCTGAGAAGTCAGAATCCGACTGCGCTTTTCCTTCCATTGGTGGTTCTGGGAGGGGCTGTTCAGGCTCTTCCTTAACAACTGTCGCTGCCAGATTATAAGTTGCTGGAGAAATTCCCATCGTATGCTCAATTTCAACTACATACTCGTGCCTTGATAAGTATTTGACACATTTTTCTGGTGGCTCGTCACAGTTTGGAACTGAGACTGATCTGCAGACGGTATGGGATATTGTCGTGTGTGGCATTGTGAACTCCACGTAGCAGTGCTTCGTCAAATTTTCTGGGATTTCCTCATGCTGCTGGAGAGTGATGTGACAGAAGAAGGAGTGGGTCGTGTAGGCACCTAGAAATCAAACCTGAATGATTTCATATCTAAAGAACTGGTTGGGAAAAGTGGAAACCTTAAAATAGTTTGTGGAATTTAGGAGGAGAAAGTTTGAAAGTGAAAGTATATACGGGGGGAAACTTTTTTCTGCTACTTCAGAAGTTAAGTTTATGAGGCTTCTTACCCTGTCCTTCTTTAGGTAATCGTGCTACCCTCCAGACAATAGATTTATGCTGATGCTCATATTTGGCCTGGCCTGAAGTAACTTCCATCAAGCTATTCTCTACAGCCTCCACTGCTCCAAGAAACCTTTCAATCCCTTTAACTTTTCCACTCCTGGAAAATAGATAGCATTTAGTTATGAGATTGGAAGAGTCAGGGCTGAGGCTTACCTTCGATGAGCTGATTTGACAGATCCGTATCTAAAGTGTTTCTCAACTCGAAACATATAAATCCAACACTCTGGGATCGGAATCCGTACCATGACATCTTCACAAGGGATCTGTCCAAGTTTCCGACTCGTAAAACCAGGAACTAAAATATCGCATCGAATCTCAATCCGATTCCCCGTTGTCGTAAATACCGTCTTCACTTGTAAAGGCAGCTCTCTGTGGACTGGTGGTCGGACACGAAATCTCAGGAGCTCGATGTAACATGCATCCGGTGGTTTGAACCTAGAAAAAGTATAAGAGTCTTAATGGATCCTCAATTTTAAAAAAAAGGGAATCTTACTTGACCATTTTCGTTTCCTCAAAAACATTGAGTTGGACACAGCTATTAAACTCAATGTCTTCAATTCTGATCCATTCCTCAGTTGCAATCGGGATAATGTCGTGGCGTCCAACCACTTCCTTCCCCTGTCTCCGGATATCATTGATACCCAGCTCTATCTCTGCATTTCCAGAGAGAAATGATAGAAAATGGAGGCGAACCCTTGCAATTTGCCTCGTGACTACCCCACGAACATCTTGTTCTACGTAATACTCATCTACAAGGGTGACTTGAACTTCTTCTGATTTATAGGTCAGGGTCCGGTCTCGGTGACAAGGAAGGCGAAATAGGGCCTCTTCGATGACCATACTGAATTGCTTCATTTCTTCGAAATTCTGGGTGCCGAGTTTTACGAGTTGCGAAATCTAGAAATTCAATTTTTCCATGAGAGTAATAATCAAGGTCCACGGCCATTAAAATAAGCTTACCTGCGGAGCATGTTCCAAGGGTAGACCCAGCTTTTTTAGATCACTTCCAAATTCTTTAACACCTTGATAGTCTCCTTGGATCGCATAGGCAGCAAATTGGCTCAATTTAGTTGTAATTCTTTCTGCCTTGGTGATTTGACCCGGACGAACCCCTGGCCTCTCCTTGTAAAACACGTACTGGAGTTTTGCAGTGAAAATTTTACCGTATTGGTCAAATTGCTGGGCAGCTAGAAATAAAATTTATACTGTATCTGGAGCAGTGGTAATTTTTTTATTTTAACTTACCAATATCAGAAATAGAGTAGCACGCTTGTAACGGGATTTCTTGAATCGGATCCCTATCCTTGCTAGTGTTATAAATCTGAACAGTCGGGATATCATTCTGCAGAGCGAGCCGTACGTAAACCTTTTTCCAGAATCGCTGCCCTGTAATTTTCTTCTTGTTCGGATGACGCATTTGCATTTCCCATCCATCCCCAGAATACTTGGTTCTGGGAAAAGGCTCAAGTGGCTGTGACTGATCCTCGTCGAAGAGTGGCGTCTGTGGACTATCCAGAGAGTCAGAGCGGGGTACTTCAGAACCCCCCTCTCCCGTCGTTGCCTTCACTGAAGAGAGAAAAGGAACAAAGGAAGACCCATTATCTTCGCTGTATAATGAAGCCGTTGAAATGGCTGGACTCTTGGGAGGAGGTGCAAGTGAAGGAACCGCATCCATATTTAGACTGAGCTTTTCCTTCGGCCTGAAAAAAAACCACATCATCACCGAATTAATTAACTTCCTCGGTTACTCCTAATTACAGCAATTAAATTCTGACCTAATTGTGACTGATAGACTAGAGTCAGCCCTGTCAAAGTCATCACTTCCACTTCCAATCCTGGACTTTGCTGGGGTACTTTGAGGGACTGGTGGGGGCTCCCTCAATGACAAGAATTCATCAAATTTATCTTCATTTCCAAATCCAGTAGCAGAACCATCGTCAAATGCATTTGAAGCGTCACCCCATGCTATTAATAAAATATTTTAGTAATGCTTGTATTCCTGACTCATTTTTTTTCAAAAAGAAGCATTAAGCATACCTGAAGTAACTGCTGTCGTCGGCTTCGTACCAAACATGTCAAATGCATTTTCTGCGCTCCCAGAGTTCTCAGCATTGAACCTATCTTCAAAGGCATCAAAATCCATTTTCTGCTCTGTCTCTTTGACAAATGCCGTTTGTTGTGATTGTGAAGACGCAGGGGCTGGGCGTGGAGGAGGTGGTGCTGGTGGCAATCCACGTCCCTTCGGCACCTCGGCTGCAGCAAAGGGGTCTGGCTTTGAAAATGGCGACGCTGATGTGGCAAAAGCCTGCGTCGGCTCCACCCTCGGAGGAGAAACGGTTGCCGGTGAATGTACTTCGGATTGAGGAGAAAAAATTGGTGAAGCCTCAAACGGAGATTGTGGGAAGTGGTGTACTGGTGGTTCGAATACTGGGGAGTCCGGGTCAGGAGGTGGAGCTGTAGCAGGGGGCGGGGCCGGCGTCGGCTCTTTGCGAGGAGAAGGTGGAACTGGTGGTGGAGGTCGAGATGGGAGCGGTGAGGGTTTTCGTTCCGGTGGAGGTTGGACAGGTCGTGCTGGCGGTGGTCTCTCAGGAAGCTTCGCTTCAATTTTAGGCGGTTCAGCTGGAATTTCCACTTTTTCCAATCTCTCGACCAACTTTTCTGGCTCCGGAATCTCATTAATTTCTTCTGTTTTCTCGGCTGCTACAACTTCTGCTGTTGCCGGAACTAGAGGAGTGGGTTCTGATGAAAAGTCCAGTATATTGGCTACTGCTTGGGGTTCCATTGGTGGAGCGTCGTCAATTTGGTCAAGAATTGATATGGGGTCAGGAACCATCCGTTTTGGAATACTTTCAACCACCTTTGGCTTAGTGTCTATCGTAGTGTTGTATAGTCCCAGGATATCGATGGTAGTCGTTACTGGTTTATGGGTTACAACTTGACTCACCGGAGGCTGAACGTACATGTTATTCATGGGGTGGTGCAAATCCTCGTCTCCCATTAGTAAATCCGGGGACGGCGTCCTCGGAGATGGAGTTGGAGAAGGCAGGTGCGGTATTGGGCTGGGCTGATACCGAAGCCTGTCGAGGAGCGAGTCCGAAGTAGCTTCCAATGCACCCGTCACGGTTGACAGCAAATCCTGTGTTGAAGAGGATACAGGCTGCTGCTGAAAGTCAAGCTCTGAAGTGCTTCCGTAGCTTGCTGTCATCGTAGTGTTCCAGTCACCGCTATACCCGCTTGCAGTCTCAGGAACTGAAGTTACGAAGTCAGCGAATGGATTACCACCCCCATAGCTTGGGGCTGGGACTGACGTAGGAATTGATGATAAGAATGGATTTTCTCCTTGGGAGACCGGTGGGGGCTGGGGATCATAGGAAAATGCAGCAGAGCCACCACCCGATAAGAAAGGATTAGACGCCATTGACGTGTCCACTATATTGTTTCCATACTGCGGTACGCTTGCCTGCTGCACATCCACCTCACTCAAAAATGGGTTGAACATAGTGACTATTAATCTTACGGAACTACCGATTCGGCAATAGAAGTGTCAAACGGGTCGACGTCCTCGTCAAAATCAGAGGTTGGGAACACTTGGGGAGGATTGCTTGGTGGAAGTGAAAATGTGTTGGCTGTTCTCTGGACGTGCGTGTGTGAGAAAGATGGCTGGAATGCCAGAGCAGCCAATTCTTCTTCTAGAAGCTTGGCTTCAATTTTCCCAGGCAAGATTGCTGTTACTGCAGAGGTGTCAAATGGATCTTCAAAACAGTTTTCACTTGTAGCCAAATGTGGGGATAGGGGTCGATGATGCTCAACTGCTACACCGTCAGTATCCTCCGAGTCAAATGGATGAAGACTTTCCTGCCTTTCAGGAACTACTGTCGACGTAATACTTGTGTTGTGTTGAAGAATTTTAAAATTACGAAGAGGGCAAACTCGTACTGGAACAAAGTCCTCTGTAGAATTCAATAATTCTGACTCAAGTTCTTTTAATTCTGCTTTCCCTGGAGCAAAGGTATCAACAACCTCCGAAGTATCAAACGGATCTTCGAATTGTTTATGAGCCAATGGCTGGGGTGGTGCTGGGGGTTTTGGGGGTTGCAATGCAAGGACTTCACTTATGCACTCGTCCGGGACCTCGAGTGGGTGGAGTCCTGCAAAAGGCTCAGCGAATTCTTGTTTGTTTTTCCCAGGGCTCCCGACGGGGCTGATAAATTCCTCTTCCAAATTTCGCAACTCAAACTTTCCAGGAAGTGCAATATCAGAAACTTTTGATGTGTCAAATGGGTCAATTTCTTGATCCTCTGAATAAATATTTGGATGCGGAGTTAATGCGTCTGCGTGATGCTCTGAACCAGAAGGTATTTCGTCCAATGGGTGAGGAGGGGGTGACGGAGGTTTTTCTCCTGCTCTTGGGTCAAAGTCAAAGTCGTCTTCTGAAATAACCTTCTGAAGAACTTTAGGTACTGGGGCTGAAGGTAATACTGGGGGAGGTGGGCGTGTTGGTGAAACTGCGTGTGCTGGCTCAGATGCTGGGAGAAGTTCGTCTTCAAGTAATTTCAGCTCGGCCTTACCGAACCCTAATTTTTCAACGACGGAAGTGTCGAAGGGGTCGTGACTTTCTTCTGCGACCCTTTTCTTCTCTTCCTCTACTGGTTCGGTTCTAAACCAAGCGTCGTCTTCGTCAACTTTTGCCTCAGGAACTTCTTCTTCTACAATTTCTGGCTCAGCTAAAAGATCAAGGTTTGAAACAAGGGTTTTTGAGGGCTTGGTTGGCTCACTCGATTCAAACTCTCGAATTAAATCCTTGAGATCAAGCCCAGTTTCACCTGGAGATTTTTCTGGAGCAGCTTGTAAGTTTGATCCTACTGAATTTTGCTTTACAGTGTCTTCTTCCTCCCCGTCGAATCCAAGTAGATCAACATGAACTGGTCGGCCTCTCTTAGTTTTTTTAAGTTCAGCAGTTTTGTCAGTGTAGGGGGCGGCTGGGGCTGGTGGCTCTTCAGATTTCTTTGTCAAGAAATTAACAGCGAATCCTAAATTCACTCTTTTCTTTTCCTTTACTTCCTCTTCTTGGATTTTCTTAACAACTTCCGCAACTGCTGAAGTATCAAAAGGGTCGTCTCCAGCTACTTCTTCTACTGGACTGTCTGGAATATATGCCAACTGGATGTCACCA
>JABASM010001845.1:0-12844 GCA_019776545.1 Brachystomella parvula | reverse complement strand
AAAAAGATGAGAACGAAAAGAAAAATGAGGTCATTCACCTTGGTGAGCAAAGTTTGTAAACAAACTTTACTCAATTTGCGGATAATTTTTTTACTAGTGAATGTCTTCACCCGTTTGGCGAAGCCAAAAACAAGCAAAGTTCACGCACCCTGAAAATTTTCAAGAAACTGTTTTAAACAATTTCAGCTTCAATTAATTTACGTTCGACCTTAGTACATTGATTGCTGAAGTCACCTTGCTAAAATTCTAATCAGAAATATCGCTTTCCTGCATTTTAAAAATGTTACAAATATTTACTCAGGAAATTAAATTTAGACACCCTGTACAAAAAAAGGAGGCTCAAGTTGAGAAGATACAGGGGTGGAGGTTGGATTTTACCCGATTTTGAAAATTTGGTAACTGGCTGGCGCGCTGGCAAAAAAATCTGAAACTTTGCAGACTCACTTAACATCTTTCCCTAATGAAGTGCGATTTTTTATTTCAAACGTTTTTTCTGAACCATCAGCGAAAACGACTCTGAAACGCAAAATTGTTTCTAGGCACTTTTCCAGACACTTGTTTTTAAAAGCAATGCTTCTAGAAATCCGTTGGTTTGAAAATTTCGCTCAGAGAGTCTCTTGCCAGCTTCTTGGAACGCTACTACTCTATTGTGCAAAGTTTCATTAAGTTTGTCCAAGTTTACATGTGGTTATTCGCCTCATACCAAAAGGAAGATTTTTGGAAAAAGCAACTTCCGTTTGCCTCGGTAACAAAGCAGTGGATGATTCAAGCGACTAGTCAATCGAAAAATTTTGCAACTAGGATAACTTTTAAGTAAGGCATTTCCAGTCCCTTTAAACTTCAAATCTGAGAATTTCGTCACTTCCACTTGCTTTGCTCCGAAGGATGCAAACTTTCAAGTGACCTCCTCTGCTGCGAATACTAACATACTGCCGAATTTCATCCGAAATTCACCAGATTTGATTTCTAACAATTAGGAGCAATGCTAGGAACGCTTATTTAAAGTTTCAGGAACAAATATTGACGTCCGCCGAAACTTCCTCCTTTTAAGCTCAAACTCCGGGTGAAAATAACGAGGGTTTTGGAAAAATGCTGACAAGCAAGTTTGCCTTTCAGCGGCGTTTTTGCTGATATTTCAGCCAAAAATGTTGAAGTAAAAAATGATACTACATTTAGACGGCATTAGTGTATGAGCCAACGAAGTTTCAGATTTTTTTGCCAGCGCGCGAGCCAGCTATCAGATTTTCAAAATCGGGTAAAATCCAACCTTCAGCCCTGTAGAAGTCAAGAAAATTGTTTTTTCAATTTTATCGATCCTCAGAAATCCTTTCCGTAGGCTCGTCTCCCAGGTTTTCCTTATGCCACAGTATGTCCGGATGAGATCCTGGATCGGGAAAGTTGCAAATGTTAATATAAGGAAATTTGGCTTAAAGCCTGGCTGCCAAATGGATCAACTTGACCTTATTCTACCTGAAATTGCAGAGACCGTTTCACCAGCGTCATTTACGTACTTACTGTCCGTTCTCAGAGCTTTTGATGAAAAAGAAGCCGAATTCAGAAAAAACGCTACAAAGGATGCGAGAAAATTAACAGAGAGAACTGACAATGGAAACTCTGATTCGTCGAGGCTTCAAGCCAAAAAAGCTTGGAACATGGAACAAACCTCCGAGAGAGCCGATAAGAGCGTTTTAATTTGCCGCACCCAGGCAGTCGTTTCTGAAAAGGAAATCTTTAAGCCTTCTCTGCAGGAGACAGGCGAAAACAACTGCAGTTCTCAAGCATCGTAAGCAGTAGAGCAATTTTAATCAAAATCAAATCTCATGCCTTAATTTCTATTAGAGAACGTAGCTGGAGCAGCAGTATTTGTGAAGGGAGTGAAACTGGGGAAGAAAGTATCGAAGAAAATATCTACAGAGATTTGGTTGGAAAAATTACTTCCCCAGAGCCACCCCCAATCCTTAAGAGCATGAAAGCGAAGGAGCTGAGGTACAAGAACGGAGTTCGGCAGCTCCACCATCCACTTAGCAATCCTCTGTACAAAGTCTACAGTCCAAGAGGCTATATAAAGTCTGAAGATGAGCTAGGTTATGAATTAGTTCAAAATATTACTACTCGGTTCAACACATGGTTGGAATCTCTTGGAGGGGATTCAATGAAATTGGAAGCAGCGGATCTATACAGGATTCTTCGCTTGGAACTGGAAACCCCAGAAACCGAAGAAACGAAAGCAGTTGAAAAATTCACTAGTACGTTCAGCCCTGGAATTAGCAAATAACCTGAGTCCGCTTCGGGTTTCTTCTGTTCTCCAATTCAGCCAAGCCGCAACTCAGGATGGATTTTTTACAGAGCTATAAAAATGGAGCTGAAAAGCACATCTAAGCACAAAAATGATATAAAATAAAATAAAATAAAAACAAGGGTAAAAATAATGAGAAATAAAAGTATGGTTTGGTAGCTGCGATTTATGTAGAGTAATTTTTTCTTGTACATCGGAGAGGTGTCCATGGACTGAACATTTTGTCAATTCTTCTACAATGCTACAATGGTTAAAACCCTGGTAAAATACAAGAAACTAATAAAAAAAATTCTTTCTAAGTGGGGATACGGTTGAATAATTTACAACGTTTTGGCGACTAAACGATGTTAATCCTTAAGTAGAGGCAATAATGCACTTGTACCGTCTTAGTATTCATTGTGTAATAAAAATAAAATCCGTACGATTACTTATTAATTTCTAGTATGAACTTGAAGTACAAAATATCACGGACATTAAATGGAGAACGATTTGTGGTCTTAGCTACTCATAAAATGGTAAAATATTTTCAATATCTCAGTCAAGCAATTTTTTGTTTAGAATTTGCTTATAGAGTCCGTGACTGGTTACCTAATTTTTAATTAATAATAACTTTGGCTTTGAGTCGGACGGAGAATCCACATTGAGAAAGAAGACGAGGGTCGAAGATTTACGATGGGATTCCTTTACATTCCGGATTCCGCAATTCCTTCATCATCTGGAGCAATAATTGGGAGAATATAAATATTGAGTTTCAGCTACAGCTATTTAAATGTAAAATGATGTTATTTACCCTCGAATCCATCATTGGCATGAATCTCCCTCGGAGAAGGAATATCATTCTCCTTCCCTTCGAGAACAGCGAGGAGACATTGGTGAATACAGATATATTGCTGCTCAGTTTGGACCATCCATACCTTAAAAAACCAGGGAAAAGATTGGTAAATTTTCAACTTGTGCAAAGCATTACAACTTTTTTCTGACTCACCCTCTCTCGCCTCATGCTGTACACAATGCCAAAAATATCCACTGTATCCGACTTCCGAATCTGCTGGATTATTCTATCCAGTGCTATGAACGTTCCAGATCTACCCACTCCAGCACTGCAGTGGACTACAATTGGACGGACTCGCTCTAGCTCTGGTGGAACACGTTCTCGAAAGGCGCGAACGAAACGGACGAGAGTCTGAGGTGGATCTGGGACACCAAAATCTGGCCACGTAGTAAAATGAAAATGCTTCATGAGTCGACACTGATCACCCTGTGAAAGAAAAGAGAATCAGCCCCTGTAGAATACCGCTGTCCACATGCTTAACCTACCCTCTCCATACGAAATTCAGATACATTCCAATCCGGATAGCGACTCTCATTCAGGATTTGAACCTCAATATTTCCGTAGTACTGCTTACTCGTGTCATACGGCCAGTACCGATCACATTTCTCTCTTCCTGGAATCACAATGTATTTTTCATTGCTCCTTTCCTGTAATTTTTTAAAACTAGCTTCGAAAATTTCACTAACCTTTCTCAACGCATCGAGTAAGCATGACTATTGCTCGAGAATTTGATTCCCAACACATACGCCAAAAATCATCTCGTGTCGATGGAAGTGGCCCTTGTGTTACTATGAATTCACGTGGAGAGTTATGACCCTGTATAAATATCAGAATTTTAATGCGTTTATGCAATAACCCCTTTATCTATAAAAGAAAATTAAACTTACCGTAACATAATTTGCGTTAATGTAATCGCTCCCATCTTCGTCATCAGACGACTGGAGTTTAAAACGAGAATGGTCATATGGCAGAATATTTGTGAAGCGATTCTTGGGGCGATTGACAGATAAATCCGCAGCAGCACATATCTGATCCCTACCAACCCGCTTCAGTTCTTCAAACTCTTCAGAAAAGCGAAAATCGGAGTCAGCAGACATGTGACGGTAGTGGTCAGCAAAATCTTTCAGTTTCACTGGTCGCCTATTCAAAGATAATTCACGTATAATTAGAGGAGACATAATTTTAAGCGAAAATTCGACTATACTAAGACTCACGTAATATCAATGACTGATTCTGGGATTGAGGCTGTGTCTCCTCGATTGTTATTTGGCTTCCCTCTTCCACACCATCCATTGCATCGTCTTCGGACGTAGAGGAAGGAAATGACGGAGAGGATAATTATACTAAGCGGAATGGTAAGGCTGAGAATGATCCAAGTATTGTCGTGCTCTGTTACGATTGGCTGTGAGTATTCAGTATCAGTATATTTGTCATTGGCAGTGAATGCTCGGATTTTAACTCGGTAGGAAGTCCCTGCTTTGAGCGGGCCGTTGCAGTAAACTGGTTTGGAAGAAGGAAGAGGCTTAAGTGGGCAACTCCGGTTGGATCCAATCTCAAAGTCCTCAACAGGGCCATCTTCAAATGGATTGTATGGCTCAACAACCTACAATTCAAAACAAGTTATAAAAAACGCATCTCTAAAACGTAACTTCAAAACAAAAACGATAAATCTGAGAGACTAGGTGAGACTGAAAGACTGACCTGATACGGGGGCCACTGATCGTATGACTGTACATCACTCCAAGTAGGTAACTCCAATCCACTTGCATTTTTCTCATCATCCTCACTAACGATGATAGTATACTTTTCTACCCTCCCATTCTTATTTGAGAAATACGTATTTCGAAACCGAACTACGATTGTACTAGAAGTTTTGAGGACTTCTGAAGGAAAGACACCGTCAGGTGGTGGAGGCGGAGGCCAGATCGGCATTTTCTGACTAAGATGACTTGCAGGTCCTGCCCCAACTTTTGTATACGCTTCAATTCCGAAGACATATGTGACACCTGGCTGGAGCCCTGTGATTGTACCACTTGTTTCAGTTGGACCGAACCTTCGACTCCCATTCAATTTATCCTGGGTAAATAAAGCAGAATGAGAACAGTGGAACGCCCAGAATTCGAAATGACGTTAAACTTACCCTGATCCCATATTTAATGACGAAAGAGAGCAAAACTCCATTGTACTCATTTTCAGGAAGCGACCATTCGAATGTAATGTTGTTCGGCTCAACATCAATTGCTCGAAAGTTAAAGACTTTCCCAGGCAGATATTCTTTCGTACTGAAAACAGCTGAAAGGGGTGTTGACTTCCGCAGAACCGTCGAATCACTTCCAGAGCGAACAATCACAGTGAACGTATAATTTCGAAATGGTCTCAACCCGGAAATCGTGATTGTGGGCTGAAGCGTTAAATTTTCAACGTAACGGTCCTCGGCGTCAATATACTGAATTTCAAATGTGTCAAAATCTCCTTCAGGCACATCCCATTCTAGCGTGATTTCTCGATGACTTATAAAACTAGCGTTAATGCGAGTTATCGATTCAGGATCTAAACCAAGCAAAAAAAAAAAATAAATAAATAAAATCGAATGAAATAAATTCTTAAAGCAACAACTCACAAAGCCGATCCTGTCTCAGCCTTGGCCTGCTCGTGACGTCCTTCGATACAGTCCACACCGTGAAATTGTAAAGGCGACCCTGAACGAGGTTATCGAAGGTAACACTGCGATGTGGGTTATCCGCCATTACCTCCTTGGGTGGAATTGACGGATCCGAGAGTTGGAACCGATATCGATCAAAGAGGGAAATCGTAGACGGAGTTGCTGTGTAGCGTAGCGTCACCTCTGTCCTTTGATTGATGTCATTGACAATGTAAATCTCGGATGTGATCAGCGGTACTAAAATCATATGATCAAAGAGATTGCTTTTAGGAAGCCAATAGAAAAAAATTCAAACTCACAAGTTCTAATGGTGACATTATATCTCTCTCCTTTCATGCCATAGGACGTCGTGCCAACTTCCACAGCATAGGCTACACCAGACATGAGTGGTGAAATTGGTATTCTAATTACATCCTCCCAAACGTGCTGGGCCACAACTGTTTCTCCACTGAGGAACTCAGAATTCGACTTGCTTAGTCCATCTACTTCTTCAACTTCACCAGACGTGAGAATAGGATCAATGGCTGTCCATTTGATGTCGTATGACTCAATTCGCCCTGGTGGTCTATCCCATGTAAGCGTGATGTTGCCGGAATCCAGAAGTGGGGTTGCCATTTTGACACTGCTGGGCCCTAAAAGAATTATGAGTTCGTTAGCTTCCTCTTCTGTCGTCGTAATTTAAAATAGCAGGGTTCGTGATTCTCTTCGAAAATATAAACCATTAACCATGATATTAGGGTTAGCAATCGATATCACGAACCCATAGCCTTTTTCTTACGTGTGGTTTGAATGACTTGAAGGGGTTGAGCTGATTCGACTTTATAGCTCACAGAATGAACTCTGAAAATATATCTTTCTCCTGGATTCAAATCCCTCACTTCTTTTTCCGTTGGAAATTCAGGAAGGAATAAGTCCGTCGAGGATTCATTGTCGTAAGTTCTGTATCGTATCACGTAGCCAGAGTAAAGAGAATTGACAGGAGCCAACCATCGTAAAAATACTGCTGAATTTGAGACTCGTAGGACAGTTAGGTTGCGAGGAGGATTTGGGACTGGAAAGAGTAATTCAAAGCAGCGATCAATAAATGAGATCGGCATTCTACAGGATTTAAGGTAATGTCTTACAAACGGCTTGGAAGTAGGTATGCTTCTCAGAGAGAAGGCCATGTGATATCGCATAGAGTTGAATATTGTAGGCAGCTCCAGGGAAAATATTGTTACGAAGCGTTATCTGCCCTTCAATGGTCGTCTCATTAAATGCTTCACCTGTATCATTCCTCATATACTGAACTAAGTATGTATCCTGGCGGGAGGTAACATCTGACTTCCATGAAATGAAAAGTCCATTGTCAATAGCTCGCAAGTCCAAGACAATAGGAGATGAAGGGCCTAATTAATGAGTCCAACTGTTATCCAATGTTCATAATATTCCAGGTAAGTAATAATACAACTCACGTGTAACTTGATATATAACCACTTCCTCAGATTCAATACCGTTGGAAATGGCTTGGATGGCAATTGAGTAATTCCGGCCAGCTGCTGGACTCAGAGCAGAAATCAGAAACTTAGGCTCTGTAGTTATGAGATGATTTCCACCATCTCCTAAATAGCTCTCAGACTCTTGACTCGTAATCTAAAACAGGAACAAAAAAAATTTGTTTAATAATTTAATGGCTAGCGTGTGGCTCTGTCGTTATGAGATGATTTCCACCATCTCCTAAATAGCTCTCAGACTCTTGACTCGTAATCTAAAACAGGAACAAAAAAAATTTGTTTAATAATTTAATGGCTAGCGTGATAAAAAATAATTCGCGATTAACCACTTACTTTGTAGTGATCCTGCTTGGACTCGGGATTAGGTGACCAGCTGACCAAGGTGTCGCTCTCATCATGGAGTTGTAAGGCACGTACATTTTCAACTGGTAACGGTCTGGTGGTAACATTCGCAGTCATAGGCCAGGAAGCTACTTTCCCAGAGAAAGTTTTGACGATGACAGTGTAGGTATGGCCAGGCTCTATGTTTTTGATCAAATGTGACGGTAGGTGGTTGATCCCGTCCTAAATTAATCGGTGTATGCTTCACTTGCTGGTTTTGAACTTGATAGCGATCAAATTCACTAAATGTCAAAAGTACAATATTATTGGTGAAGTTTGAAAATAGCGACAGAAAAAATATTCTTAATTTTCTTACCTGCTGCCAGCTGGAGGCAGCCATTTAACTCGAAAACTATGAGAGGTCAAGGAATCGCTGTCAAAAGTAATATTCCCAGGGCGGAGAGGCACGGTGCGGTACNATGAGAGGTCAAGGAATCGCTGTCAAAAGTAATATTCCCAGGCCGGAGAGGCACGGTGCGGTACTGAGCAGTCGTGGGAGCTGATATTTGATCTTCACTCACAGTCTCCACGGAAATGTTATAGGCCCTACCTGGAATCAAATTATTGAAAGCTGCTTGAGCTGGACCGGGTGGCTCGCCCTCTTTTGGCACGTCAATGATACTTTCGATGGCATCCTGTGGTTCAATTTGAACCTGCAAAACAACATGGATGTTAAATTAATTGGCTCTATGCAGCCCCTATAGATGAACATACTTTATAATGTGTAAATAACCCAGCGGGGTAGGGTGGCTGCCACAGAACGAGAAGCGTTGTCTCGTTTCGATACCAAACAATAAATCGTCCTGGAGTATTTGGCTCTAAAATAAAAGTGTTAAACGAATGGTCACTTTTATAACTTTACATGAATTAATTCTCAAATGCTTTTTACGTACTGGTAGTAAAGTTCCTAGAAATATATGCGACAGATTCCTTGTTCTCATAAATTGTGTAGAGCTGGATTTCATAGGAAGCTCCTGATACTAAGTCCCTAAGTACGATGGGCGGCTCCTCCTCTATAAAATTTCTTGTCTGTCCTACTGCAGCCACATCAGAGAGAGGGATGAGTCTTAGCTTGAACTTTGTGTAACCACCCATTTGCGGTGGGTCCCATGCTAACTGAACTGTTTTTCCGTTCCGTACGTTGATGGAAAGATTGGATGGTGGATCAGGTGCTAGAAGAAAAAATGGATGAATTAAAATGCAATTCAATTAGTAGCTTATGTTTCTCTTACTAGTGGTAATAGAGGCAGTCCACGTGAGCCAGTCATGGATCGTATTGTTCGTATAGTACACCCGAAAATTGTACTTGGTTCCAGGCAGACCTTCCGAGAAGTTAATGGCACTAGAAATGTCCACCGCTCGAAATGTCGTATTCGGCAGAGGGAATCCCACTGGTGGTGTGTAGTCGAGCCTGTACATTCCATTGGGATCCTGGAAGTCTGTGACCGGAATTTGGATGGCAAGGTCAGCTCCATTACAGATCTAGAATTTAATAAATTAAACAGAAATAAAAATAAGGTTATTATTTCTCGTGTCACAGAAGTATAGCTCAAATCAAAGTAAGGCTGCAATATAACTAGACCTGGAGAGATTTATTATTATTCGGTGAATTTCGCCAGTAGTAAGATTTGATTGAACCTGATGGCAAGGCCGACAATATCAGTACTTCCAAAACCCGGTCACTCTCATATTTTCTGTTCATTACTACTGAAGAGTTTTCATTTAGTAGACCACAAGACGCGCTTGACGAGACAGGGGTAGAGATGCTATGAGCATAATTGCTCCTAATTTCACACCTGCTAATGGATATGAGTAACATTTGCCAAATAAGATTCACTTTCACGGGCAGCATGCTTAAAAACCAAAAACAATGGTACAATAATTACAGTTGTAACTTTCCAAGCCGGAGACCTCGATGTTTAGTTATTAAATTAATGATTAAGGGCACATACGCCTAGTCCTTGGGTTTAGACATTCCAGGGAAGAAATAAAAACCCTCTTAGCTCAATAGTTTGGTAAAGAATCAAGAGACTCAAATCACTTCTGATGAGGAGTGAAATTGGAACTAAATTATACCTGCTCTGAAACTACAAATAAAATGTGCATCGACGGGAATTCTGGTCAAGCTCATAACTATACTATTTGCCTATGACACAATTCAATCATTCGACAAGTATACAGGAAGGGGGGAATAATTTCCAGTGGCCAAGAGCATCCCAGTTTTCTCCGAATATGATGACGACGCCGTATTGTTCGAGTATGGAAAGAAATAAACTATACCCTTATCTAGGTGAAAGCCTTAATTTTTTCTGATCTTTAATCTAGATTTCTAGATCAATCCAAATTCAATGATAAGGAACCGCAAATTCAGTTTCCCATGACGCAACCACATTTACGACATGACAAAAAGCTTTCTGTGAGTCCCACTATTTTGGAAACTATAATACGAATATTTTACATCGTTATTTGAGCAGCTGAATTTTCTACTGAGAAAATTAAGCGTCCAATTTATTTATCTATAGTCTAAATTATGCCTTCCTTCCCTATTATTTTTACTCACCGGAAAGAGCTATATTCCATTTTACATCCTCATTTATTTATTCAGTTCAAGAGTAATAGTAGAATGAGGTAATTCTCACTATGGGTAGAACTAGAATATCCTACTTCCTCAAGCCCCTAGCACATGCCAATGTATAAAAAGGCCAGGGATAGCCAGGATAGAAATAACTGCTATTGATCCAGAAATGCTTTCCTAGGGAAATAATTTGATATTTGCTAAAATGACGATAAGTGCAAAATCAGTCCAAACCCGTAGAGAGTCATGGTACCTTAAGGTTTGGAAAGCCTAGCTTCCAAGGCCAAATCACTCTAAATGACATCCTTTCAATCAGAAGATTAGTTTGGAGGACTGAGATTAATTCCAGAAACGCTAGTGCTCACCTCTACTAAAATCAAGAATAGCAGAATTCCAAAGACGGACGGATACTTCTCTAGGCCGAAAATCCGCAGTCCCTTCTTCCTTCCTGCCATCCCCACCTCCAGGAACTGGGGGGCCAGAAGATGCTAGCAGCGGCTGAAAGAAAGGGAGTAGCTCTCCTCAGTATGGATAGCAGCAGACGATTTCCAGCACAGGTTGTCCTTAGTTCTGCTAAATGAATTTAGCTTTGTGGGAGAACATTGAGTGAAACTGACACATACGCACTGGCTCATGATGAATAATTTCTAAGAAATTAGTGAAGGACGGCTAGCTTCCGTTTGAAACAGATTCCATTTTAGGTTCCTGACTTGCATCAGCTCAGAAAACCACCATGAGGGTGAAGAATTTGCAGCACAACTTCTGCTTCTAAATAAAATACGGGATCACAGTTACAAGTATTTCTGAGCCACTTGTTGCCCACGGATAAAAATATCCTTATGTCGACTCTCTCTCTCTTTGGGTAGCAGAGGCAGGGTAAATTTTTTTCCTTTTGTTCCCTTCCCTTGACGATTTTTAACTCTTTCTTTCCTTCCTTGCGATGAATAAAAGTGGAGTTGCTTGGGGGCAGTGGGATAGAGAATATCTGATTGGCTAGGTAGTTCCCACAGTGCACTATAACAATAACAGCCCAAAAGTCTAGGTTCGATGATTAGGATCTTGGGAAGAGAGTCTACCTGTCCTCCCTTCCTCTCCACAGACTCTAGACTAGCATCGCCTGCTATCCTGCTATCCTATCGTCTTACTCTAATTGATTCAGAGGAAATCCTCCCTCCTCCTCACCTACCCCGTTACTGTGGCTACTATACTTGTATGAAGAGAAAAAAGATGGGAAGCCCTGGCTAATCCAGAGTTTAACACAATCATCTCCCTTTATCGCAATCATCAGCGCTCGTCATCAATTTGGATTTGGCTAGTTATCAAAAAAAGAATGAGAGAAGAGAAATACTGACCTCTGAAGCAGGATCAATTCTATTCTCTTCTCAGGGCCGACATGCAGCTCACAACCAACATTTGGATAAGCAATATCATCTTTTCAACAGAAACTGCTGACGATAGGAAGTAATGAGCTGATCGTCACTTTGCTTCCATGCTTTTGCTTCACTACCGGCTCCAGGTAGAAATAGCGAGGATTTCAATCTCCAGTTTCCTAAAACAAATCATTTTAATAAAGATGGACAAAATCACAGGCTTCGTATTCATAAGTAGCAACAGCTAGTGGTTCAAAAACAAAAACGTGGCTCACCTGTTTTTCCTGATAATTAAAAGACTCTGAGCTTTCATTTTCTACCGGGTGACTGGGCCCTTTGGATTGAATATCCGAGAGTACTTTTTCACGATGTTCTTTCTGTAGGATTGGCTCTAAGACTTCAGCCGTTCGTTCAATTCTGTCTTTGAAACGACAGCGATCTCTAGCTAAGATTTCCCAATAGCACTCCCTGGTTTTCTTCAGATCTTGATTGTCAAGGAATTCCACTACCTCCGCCAAATCCTTATCCTCTGGAAAATGGACCTGCAATTAGAAATAGTTTTGTAGGCAATCGATAAAGGCCATTCCCTTCTTCCTTATGTTTCAGTTTCAATTTTCAATATACTCTCAGCTCTTGGTTCTAATTTTCGGTTGACCACCTGGTGCAGTTCTACTTGTACTTAGATCAACGTACTACTGGTAAATCCGGGAAAATATTACCAACTAAAAGACACCAAGGCAATAATGAGCCAATGGGTTGGTTGTGCTTATTGTCCCATTACCTTTGACCTGCGATCGCGAGGAGCCTCTTCGGTACGTACTTCCACAATTGAAGACATTATGACTAACTGGATGAGGAAGGGAAACCTGGTCTAGATCTTCTGAACTCAACTGAGAGGCAGCTGGAACCTGGAACTCAACTAACTAATGTATAAATTACGAGTCTCCTCAAAATGAATTTATTAGGGACTATGAACAAGTGGGTTTATCTTTATTTTTATCTTTTATTTCTTAAAAAATAAATTGGATCCTCCTCCATTTCTTAGAAAATAAAGATAATCCGATAAAGAGTCCTTTAACTCGGTAAAAATCGAGAAGTTACTGAAAGCCCAGAAGTTATCTTTTAACTCAACAAAACCCTGACATGGTAAACCTGACACGGTAACCTGACATGGCCACCCTGACATGGTAACCTGACATGGCCACCCTGACATGGCCACCCTGACATGGCCACCC
>JABASM010001844.1:0-12846 GCA_019776545.1 Brachystomella parvula | reverse complement strand
CGCATAGATTCTCTTGACTTTGCTTTTTATTTTCCAGTGATAAGCTCCTTCGATTTCTTCACATACGATTTTGATGTGATTGTCTTAGCATTGTCGACACGAATTCTCTTCGCTGGGGAAGGTCAACAAGCTGGAGATGCTGGAGAAACTTTCTCCGAGCAACTTGGTTTGGAATAATATTCTGAAACTTCAATCGCTACTGGTGACGTTGCTGCTGGGAGTTGGATGTGATAGAGATGGATGAGTCTAATTTGAGTAATGCTAAATTCATCCAGCCCTCCTATAAGCGCTAATAACGGGATTCATTTTTATTTTGTAAAGACAAGAACCTTAAGTGAGAAGAACAGGTGGGCTATCCCGAGACAAACTTTGCTAATGTTTTTATCCGCTGATAATATTTTTAGATAAAGATTAATGAAAATAATTCTGTACTTCCTTTCAACAACTCAAGCTTATTATATACTCCTTTTCCTCCTCTACAAACTTAAAGATGAGCCCGGTTTTGACGTTGAAATACTACCTCTTTCTAATAAACAAATTTAAATAAAGCCATAATAAAACAAAAGGAAAGCCTCAACGACCCAACGACCCATGGTTAAGTTTCTCCCAAATATTAATGCTCAATTCCATAAGATATGAGACTGCTGACAGTTATTAAGAGCCGCTCCAGCTCCAACAAAACAAAAGTTCATGACACTATACCTGCACCTTCCCCAGGGTCTCCCACCCTCTTCCTTACCAGTAGCAGTAGCCTACGGAATTCACAAGCCTAGGAATTAAATTCATTGAACCGATATTTTGTCAAAAGACGACATCTCGATTTCTCACATGAAGAAAGTTTAGAAAATGACAATGAAAGTAATTTTGAATCTTATCAACTTTGACCAGTAGTAGGGCCCTGGTTTTGGCATTACTAATAAAATGCAGAGATGAAAATTGTGGAAGAGTATAACGGATTAAAACGTCAAAGCCTGAGGAGGAGTAAGAATAATACGAGGGGATTTAAATTTTCCTATAGTCCCCAGGACCAGATTTAGATAATTTTCAAAACATCTGACGTCACTTCCCTAGGCCCTCACCCTGATTTTCTCCAGAAGCTCCAAAAGAACAAAGTAGAAGGAAAATAAGTAATAATAGGATTAACTACTTTTTCTAGATTAAGAGACTCTCTTCTTCCTTCCAGAACTCCTCTGACATTCCTTACTTCGAAACATCTTAGCAAAAACAGAGTTAGTCTGGATTTTGCCCCCAGCAGCACCACTTCCTCTTTTCCCATCTCTATATTGACTTTCTCACTTGGAATTTCACGGGTGGAAGAACAGAGGAGTTGATCCTTTCCTCTTCTCTTTCTCTACTTTGGAGAGGGAAAGTGACTAGAAGGGTTTTGGTTTTTAGCAGACTTCTCCTTTCTCTCTTTAACCACAAGGAGGTCTTCATCGGACACCCATTATCTTCCCCCTTTGTCTGCAAAGCAGATACTGTCCCATAATCGGATCCTTTCCGCTGAGCACAGCGCACATCCCTGTTTAACTAAAAAATCTAGCAATAAAGTGTCGGCGTAGATTTGTCCATGAAGTTCTGTGTTCTTCATGGCTGCCTTTGGGCTAGAGAATCCAATACAATTTACTCAGCTATCGAGGACCAGAAAAATAATTGCGCAATTTGTAAAACGACCCAAATTTCTTTGATCAATTATTCAGTTTTAATCTTCCTTATTCTCACGCCTCATGCCTCAACCTCCTTTAAGCTTTAAGAAAGTGAGTAAAAATCAATTTTCTTCCAATTTAGGCCAAGAGATAACTCACCTCAACGGAAGAAGTAAATACCCACATCACACTCCATAGAAAAAGGTTAGTAGGAAGACAGTGTACAAGTATTTACCGGAAGGAGACAAGAAGCGACAAGCCTCTGTGAAGGCTCCCAAACTCACCGGGTGACAACTTCCTCTCGTCATTTAAATGATAAAGCAAACTCAACAGATCCAACCATCTCCGAAAAAATGATTCCAAAAAAAATAAAAAAATAAAAAAAAGGTAAAAATTCTGGTGGCACTATAATAGGTAGGGACTTTAAAAGTTTATTTTGCGTAAATGACTTTATAGAATATCATGTTCCCGGTTAGGTGAGGTGAATTTGTTCCAAACCACGGCGTTTCACGTACGAACTGCCAATATTTGTAGTTGCTCCTAATCATGCGGCTCCTCTTTGGTGTAGCTACATCCCGCAATTTGCTATTTTCTGGTTGCTACATAACTGCTTACGACTTTAGGGAAGGACTTACTATAAGAAAAAAAACTGAAAGCGGAGTTTGATTTTATTAGAAGGAAAGTCTTCATCATCTACCAGAAGGAAGTAAAGTACTTTAATTTCCATAATTATAACTTGTTATTTTAATTTTTTCGTCTCCGAACTTTAGAGGAAGGGAGAAAAGATCCTATTTAATTTCTTTTTCCCCTTCACATCAAGTCGCGCCCCAGAGCACTTTCTCCATCTCCAATATGTGTTTCAGATGGAAAGGGGGAGAAAGTTTCACTTTTTGAGGGAGGAAAATAGGAAAATGATACTTAAAGCTAAAGTGTCTTTATTCATCCTACCTTAAGCGTATCATCATAATAAAAATACACAAATACAGGAGGAGGAACGACTTTGTACTTATTTTCCTCAAGCCCATTATGCATTATCTTTCCGTTTCAAACTAAATATATTTTTCCTAAAGAAACTCAAACTCCATTTGAGCATTACAACACACCGCCAGCAAGAGGAGAAGAGGGAATACACGATTCATAAGTCCCACTTCAGAATTTTATTGCTTAAATCCCCTAGTCTGTTTTTGATGATAGGAGAGAGAGGGTTGACTCTGATAGCTCAAGAAGCACTTAACCCACCTGAACAGGTGGCCTTATCAACCCTGCCTCTCAGGGAGGGTGAGGAAAAACTATTTCCATTAAAACGTCATTGACATTGACACTCTACTTTTCTCCGTTCCATTTCTGACCACCTCCACGTCATCGGAATCATCAGAACTCACTGAGTCCCACTGAGTCTTTCATCTCGAAGTGAGAGCCTCTCAGTCTCGACTCCAATTTCAGGGAAAGCTAGAATTTTTTGAAACGATTCCAAAGAGAAGTGACTGGGGAGTTAGTGAGCTCTGAAGTGTTTGTACTCGGAGCAATTGAGTTAATGGCCGCTTCAAAGAGAAAAAATCTACTCAACTTAGATTATTTGTAAAGACAAAGATGACAGGAGAGACTCTAGACTAGACAACACAAACGGCTGAGATAAACAATAGCATAATGAAAGGAGACCCCTAAATCTGAGGAAAGACGAAGAAAAGAATAAGCAAATATTTGTAGCTTCCTGTCTTTGCCTAAAGATTCAGGATACGAGAAGAAAAACCGAAAAGCCGGGAGAATGCCGGATGGTCAGTAGCAGAAATGAAAGTAAAAAATGTATGTATAAGAATCCCCAGAAGGATTAAAAAGCGAATATAGAAATCCAATTCCTTCCGTTTAGGGTTAAATAACAAAAGAAACCCTTCCGTTACTTCCTTTGCTTCTATAGACACATTACATTTATTCTCCCTACGAGTACAACTATATCCACAGCCGCTTTCCCTTGACTAAAAACCCACTTCGAATCACAATAATCAACTTTCCCACAAAATATGTTTTATGATGTGGAAAATTTTCTCTCTGACTTTCTCCCCTTCGAGACTGCCAAAAAAATTTTTTTAACCTTTTTTATACAAGGGTTTGTTTTAAGAATTCTATTCTAACCAGAAAGTAGAGAAAGCCGACGCGATCAAATCAGGAGAAAAATAATAAAAACTAACGAGGGACACTGTTCAACGAGCACGGTTTAAGGCTTAACCTTAGCTCGTACAAAATGAGACAGAAGAACTTTCCTATCACTTTTCTACGGGCCAACGGACTAGATTTCTGGGAGCACTCTCTGAGCAAAAGAATTCTGGGACACCGCTACCAAAAATTAAATTACTTCTTCTATGCAATAAAATTCCAAAAATTTTCAATTCAAATAGGCACATAGTTCAAAGTAGTATAGCGAATGCCCACTTCCACTCTTTATCTTGTAAGACTAAAAGCAAAATAAGGCAAGTAAAGCTTCAGTGCCGCCGCTGCTGCTTCAGGAGGGCCAAATTGGTGTGATGTGAAACACTGTGGTCCTACAGATCAGAGCAGAGTAACTCCGGATCTGAATAATGTTTGGTGAAATACACAGACAGACAAAAAGAAATATGGAAAGTACGACGACGGGTGAACTCTGTTCATATGTGGCTTCTAGCAAGCTTAACTTGAGGACGACATAAGGGACATCAGCAGAAGACCAAAAAGCACGCAACAGGAAAGAAACAGAAAACCAGAATTCCGTATGGTCATGCAATCCATCAGAATTTTTGAATTATTCTGTCCAAGCGCATTGTCTTCTTTCTTTCCTAATGTTTTCGAATAGACGGTCCCAACGTTTTTGAATTTTAAACAATTCCAAACCATACAATAAGTTGTTATTCCTAACAAACACTTCTTGAAATACTCGTACCACCGGTGTCTCGTACTCCTCAAAAAAGTAAGGAAAAAATCTGAGAAGGCTTAAGAGTACACATTAACAGACTTTTCTTCCATCTTGTTTGATATAAACTCAAGGGTACTTTCTTTGTCAAACCAAATAAAGGAAAAACAATGCCCTGATGATTCTCTTTCCAGGTAGTGAAATTCAAACAAAGACAACAAAACAAGCCCACCCCCTTATCTCCTTCCACCCTTATTTGAACCCCTCACATATCCAAAAATAACGACTCAATCAGTCTTACTAACTGTTTGATTTTTTTTTAAGGTAAGCATAAAATTTGTATCAATTTTTCTAAATATGGCCGCTTTGTTTCCCATGTTACAGCTAAAAGCCAAACATGTAGCCATAATTAAATCAAACGATTTCCAATAACAGTAAGTAGGATGTTGAGAAACAGAGGAACTTTGAATTCGTTCTAAATTGGAACAAATAATAATTTATATAGAAAGGAGAAATGAAAGGACCTAATTGGTCGAATTTGAGTAAGGAAATCAGGAAGAAAAAAATAATTTGAAGTAAATTTTCCTGTTCCATCGCATGTCTCAAACTCAAAGTTTCTTTTGTCTAATAGCTCCCTTATCGTTATTCCATTTCTATATTTTAGGAGGTAAAAATACTGATAGGGAGAAACCAGTCAAATAATAAGTATTAAGCTCACCTTACTCAGGTGGACCGTAGAGAGAAAAGTAATTTTTGAACAGAGTGAAAGTAGAACAAGGTATAGTACTTTATGCCGCCATCATTTCCTTCAGTTTAATAAGGAACGATAATAAATACTAGAANAGCTCACCTTACTCAGGTGGACCGTAGAGAGAAAAGTAATTTTTGAACAGAGTGAAAGTAGAACAAGGTATAGTACTTTATGCCGCCATCATTTCCTTCAGTTTAATAAGGAACGATAATAAATACTAGAAATAAACTTGGGCATGGACCTCTGTCGGTTCTTTTGTATTTTGAGTGATTTCCAGTAGTATCAAAAAAGAATACAATTTAGAGATATGAAGGACCAGGGTCCTAAAAGTGATGATAAAAATACTTACTTTTTTACTGCAAAATCAATTGAGCTAACATGCTTGCATTCTTTTCATTCTCCTGTAATCGAGTATATATACAGTGTTAATATAAAGTCAGGCGCAAAACAGAGAAGAGAATATTGAGACGCCTGCCATTGAGATTGCACGGACATTTCCCATTCTTAGGCTTAAGATAATACGTACATCCTACCAGACCAGGAAAAATTACACACTCTGTCCCACTATTTGCTTTTAAACATAAAAAACAACATTAGATAAAGATGATGGGAAAACATATAGCGTCTTCGAATGGGACATTCATCTCCTCGTCAACCTTTCAAACTCCATGTCACTAATGTCTGCAATGCAATGAACCCATGTGTGTATACGTAGTATACGTAAAAGTCATCAAGTATTCGGACCAAAATGGCTCCTTGTCCGAATACAAGGAGCCATTGTGGTTTCAAACAAAGCATGCTATCTCATACTGTATTGGTACCGATGGAGGGTGACAGGTGAAAATCCCTTATCCGAAAATCCCCGAACGAAAATACCCGAATCGAAAATCCCCGATACGTGAAAATCCCTTATGAGATAATCAATCTCTGACCCAAAAATCCGAGTATGGCCTCCCTTAGTATTGAAAATCGTCTGCTGAACGCGCTGGTGCCGCCCATAGCTTCGCTCTAGGTTCCACAGGTTTTGAGATATGCTTGAATCCAACATGGCTCCTTGGCCGAATGGATAAGACGAGGGGGATTGAGCAAGCGCAAGGCAATTTAGCCATTGACATTATAAAATTAGAAACCCAGGAACAAGATGGGATGGAAAATCTCGTTTTGCATTAAACAGTCTAGCCCAGTTTCCCGAAAAAATGGCCGCCTAGCCTTAATAAATTCATTGTATCCACAAATTTCCCTCAATAGCACATAAATTGAAATGAATCGAAACTGTAGAAGACTTGAGTATGCATACAAAAGTGATAAATTTTCAGTAATAAAACTGACATTATTTTACAGGAGTATGGGTACATAAGTAAAGATTTAGGATGTAATGTCATAAAATGTCTTTTCCTTGTTGATAGATCGTTTAGCAGCAGTAGTTTTGTTTTTCTCTTTATCACAAAAGAGAAAGCTCCCCTTTTCCCCTAGAGAAATTTTCAAAATGTTCTCATTGTCTCATTGACTGTAATCAAAATCTATCTTCGGGAGGGGGAATCCCTTTAGAATCAATTATGATTTGTCCATGTGTAATAAAAAGGCGTCGGTGGGAAGAGAAGATGGGACTTCCCGACTTCCCGGACGCGGCGGAACTTCGACTCATTTGGAAACAACTTAATCGTACGGAATAGGACTCAAATGAGAAAATTCTCTCATCCTCTCTCTCTC
Source organism: Brachystomella parvula (assembly GCA_019776545.1). Taxonomy (NCBI): domain Eukaryota; kingdom Metazoa; phylum Arthropoda; class Collembola; order Poduromorpha; family Brachystomellidae; genus Brachystomella; species Brachystomella parvula. The sequence goes on along the minus strand of JABASM010001844.1, from coordinate 5,858 downwards.
GCTCCCTCATTCCAATTCCTCAAATTGATATAAATGATGATGGGTTTTTAGGTTTATTTTGAGGCCCATTCCTATTCTTATCCCTCTCTCACTTCAAAACGTTAATGTTAAGAAAGAGAAAGCCAGGATGACTTCACTGGGTGAATTTTCTCACGTTTGCTCCTTTCCTTTGTTGTTGTTTGTTTTTACTGGAATGGAATTATCATTTGAACTGGAACGGATTCTCTTCAAAGTCCATTTAAAACCCCCTAAATCATACTTTATCAGCTCCTTCCCCTGAATTCAAATCACCAAATTCCGAAATCTCATTCGCGACTGGAGAAACCGCTGGCCACCAGCTTTTATAAACAGGAAATCACACGTTAGACTGAGAGAAATGAGGAATTCAGAAACAACCCGCAACAGCCTTCAGCTAGCACCTACTTATCATACAAATTGGCTATTAAAAATTCCCATTAATTGTTTTTCCGCTGCCCAGCGAACGGTCATTATGAAAAGTAGAAGAAAATTACTTGGCAGAGAAATATAATTATGAAAACTGGGCTACATTGCAGCGATGAATTCGAATTAAACATAAAAACTTCCTAAAGTCATGTCCATGGCGGTGAAAGTTATGAAAATATTTTAAAATCCCGCCAACGCAAAACAAGAGTAGAATAAGATAAAGATAATAAAGTTTGATGATTTATCAATTAGTCTGATTGACTTAGTAGCGGTAGCTATAATCCTTCAGTTTGAAAGTTTTCTTATTGAAAGTGACGGGAGAGGGTAAAAAAGATGGATTTGAGAGAAAGGAGATAAATGAAAGAGAAGAGGTGAAATGTCACCTGGGATGAAGGAGTTAATATTCCATTCGCAGAATCCAGACCCCTTTTCCCTGATTTATGAATCCTCATCCTCTAACAAGGCAAGGAGAGTAAGAAAGAGAGAAAGCAAATGGAGAGAAAGGAGTTGTAAGTGGAGAGGGAGGGAGAAGAAAAAAGGAAAACAGAAGAGAGGAATGAATCCTTTTGTATTCCTTACGGTTGGTTAGGGTTCCTTTCCTTCCGCTTTCACTCCACTCACTCTCAGAATCTCTAGATCCTACCACCATCACCATTCAAAGGCTTAGAACAAACTTTAAATTGAACAAGGTAAAAAGAAGAAAAAGTAGGAAATAATACTGGGGCTTTTCCTAAAGCCAAAAAGTTCATTCTGCAGTGAGCATAGAGGCTATAAGTACGAGCCCCTTTTCACTTTTGTCTTGACAAATGAAAATTTCCATGAAAGACCTGATTAAGGAGGACCCATATCAAAGCAGAAAATGCGAAAAATGCTGGGTGACGAACGACTGAACTGAAACTTGACATTAGTTGTTGCATTTTTTGAGTCGCTGAGAAAGGTTGTGAAATTTTTTTTTGAAAATTCGATATTACTTGGCCAACAAATTTTTGCCTTGGAGGTATCAGCAAGTTTTTGTCGCTCGCTACGGAGTCATGGGAGAGGAAATTGACTTTGCACTTTACTCCCGGTCATATTTCCTAGGAAAAATTTTCACGGATCAGAGGACGGCAAAAGTCGGTAAAAGTAACTTAATTTTTTAAGCACCTCTGTATGGGAATTTCTGGGTAGAAATTCGTTTCATGACCTGCTGATTCGATGTGGTAACCGCTTATCTGGAGGAGATTGACATGTCATACACTTCCTTTGTAAGTAAAAAAAAGATCAAAATAAACCCACTTTCGAAAAAATTCGATCTCACGAAGTCTTAAGGATGCCTAATAGTCTCGCCGCTACAAGGGCAACGAGGTGCTTCCCACGAAACTTCACCAGAAAAAAAGCCACAGCTCGTTTTATCCAACTTTCTCTCACATATATTTTGGAGGTGTTTCGTTCACCTTGTTCCTGCCTTCACCATGGACACTTAATATACCGGGGAGACAAGACGAGGGAGAATGAGCTGTTCCTACTGCTGTGCTGCCTTGGTTTGCTGTTGGAGGGATGAAAAAAGGACAAGTCATCTTATTCTCCCGTGAAATTTCACGCTTTGACTCTTACTAATGAAATGACTCCTTTCATATCAGTCTAATCATCTCTCACCATCATAATCATCTTATCTCCTAAATGTCTCTATAAAAGCAATGGAATTCGAGAACCATCTTCTAGTTGTCCTATCTCAACTACCCATCGCAAAGACAGATCTGATCTCTTCATCCGTGCTTATGCTTCCTAACAAAGGACACTTTCTATAAGTCCCTTCATCGTAGCTCCTCTCCCCTAACCCACTGAAGCACCTGCAGCAGACTTCCTGATTATACGGCATGGCTTTATACGAAATAAATAATCAGTGGGAATTTAATTCCTGTCCTTGATTTACTGCTTGAGAGGATTTTCTCTTCAAAGTTAGAAGTTAAACAAAAAAAAAAGTTCCATGAAAAATCTTTTAACCCTCCTCCATCTCCATCTCAATTTTTCACTGTCTTTCAGATACACGCTGACACTGGGATTTGCTAATTATCTCACACCACCCGTCGCCACTACCACGCTCTCACCCGCACCCCAAGAAAGAAACATTCAACCAATTTCCCCTTTCATCCTCAAAAATTCAATTTTCTCTACAATGCCCGTGTGAATAAGGGAGGAAGTTCAAAAAAGCAACATCTTGTCACCAATCAGGATTTCTCTTGTCACTGAATCCGATTTCTTAGCTGATACATTCCTTGACTCTCCCTGTCATCTGTTTATACTGACAATGGTAGAAAAGAACAGCATTTCGAGTTAGCGGTGATAGTAGGATAAGCCACCCCACCAAATCCACCCGAATGGAGAAAGTGAAAGGGGGAAAAGAATTTTAAAATTTTGTTTTAGCTTTCACAGAATCAAATGTCAGGTTTTCTGTCTTCTAAATTTCGGAGTATAGGAATGAAAGAGTAAAGTAGTAGACGGGAGGGTTGATTTACGATTTGAATTTTCTCCAACTACTTTCACTGCTCCTACCCATCCCACCACCACCACCAAGAACCCAATAATCTAAAAACGAACGAATCCCACCATCACCACCCTCCTCTATTTTATTTTCCACCAGAAATCCAGAATTCATACTTTACTTACCACGCTACCTTGATTAAAGTAAGACGAGAAGGGACTAAAACAAGGGAGAGGGGAGGATAGGCTTCCCTTCTAGAAAAAAGTCTGTATTAGGAAAGTTACTTACCGAATTGGCTTTCACTCATTTTACAGAAATCAGCTCGATAAATAAGTTTCTCATGGTAGGACTGAGCGGCGAGATACTGATTTTTGAATCAGAAGGAAGGAAGAGTAAGTTTTAACTCACTGGAATTGTGCTCACATACTGTACTGTCACTTTTCTTCATCATCTGAGGAGCAAAATATTTCTTTAGAAGCCACAGGCACATGAAACGAGATAAAAATCTAATAAGAACTGAGACGATGCCTTCCCCAGAAGATTCCTTCAAGAGAGGACTAACCAGGTCTTCTTAACTCGACGTCCAGTTGAACGGACTAACTGATCTCGCAACACCACATACATGCATGGAAAATGATAATAAGGGCTTTAGAGCTTTCTCAAAGAAAAAGTCGCAGAATTAGAAAGGGAGGATCTACAAATATATTAGATAAATTGCAAGAACCGTTCGAGTCCTGATTCATCTGTGCCTCGGAAAAATAAATCTTTTTTCCTTCTCCTCGTCTTCGTCTCATACGAGTTTTCTTTTTTCCAGTCCCTCTTGTGCGTGATCAAAACAAGCTCTTCTCATTACCACAATTATCACTATCATCCCGAGTCTCATGCCGTTACAAAACGAGGTAGGGAGTGGCAGGGGACCTCAGAATTTCTTTCAATGACATCATCATTAACTCCAGCATCTCCACTCACTCTCCAGCTCATCGACTCCTTCTTTTGGAAATAAAAGATGAAAGGACGAGAGAATTGAGCAAACAGGTCGAGTTTTAAAACATCTAACTAAATATAGTAATGAAAATGTGTGAGTTGATGAGAAGAATTGGTAAGTAAACAATAATCATTTTCCAAGCCGACACTACAGTAAAATAGGACTTAAGGTCATGGTTCTTCTAAAAATAAGGCATCATGATCATATCGTGGATGGTGAGAAAGATAAAACGTCTCTCCCTTCCTTCTCCAGCAGATCTTTTTTCATGGAACATGAGGACCCCTTTTAATCTCTCCAAGTCACTGTTTTTCTTTTCCTCAATTCAGGACACTTCGCTCTTCCTCCCTCCACCTCTTGACAATATCAAGTTGTCTGTCTATGACCAAACAACACCAAAAAAAAAATCTAAACAAAAAAGAATCCAAGTCACTGTTTTTCTTTTCCTCAATTCAGGACACTTCGCTCTTCCTCCCTCCACCTCTTGACAATATCAAGTTGTCTGTCTATGACCAAACAACACCAAAAAAAAATCTAAACAAAAAAGAACTTGGAGGATTATCTCCGCTTTCCTTTTTAAGATGGTTTTAAAATATATATAGGGATTTAAGAAATTCTTCTTCAAACCACACCTGTCGCGGTGTAAAAGTTAATTCCGCTCCAATGTAAGAAATGAAGCTTATTTCTCTCCACGGTTAAGCAATGGAAAAAAAGAATAGAATTAAGGTGGACCGAACACTGCATACGTACAGTTCTACAAGAAATAATTCAGAAAACTCTAAACCATCACAGATCACAGTGGACACGTCTGTAAATAATGGGACAAGGAGATTAAGTGAGAACGAAGGAAAGGACGAGACGACCTACATGCCCATCTCCTTATTAAATGACGGAGAGAAAAAGGACTGGAAAGGAGACACGCTAATGGATCAAACTGTCTTAAACGCACAGTCGGAAACTTCGTCCTTGTCATCCATTTCCGTCTTCCCCTGAAAAAAAAAGTGGTGACCGACTGATGATGTTCAAAAGCTGGAAGAGCAAAAAAAAAGGCAGGGCAGAGAATTTATTCCTAGCTTCCTGACAGACATCTAGCTTCAAATTCAAAAGTACCATGGCGGTGTGTGGACCGCATTATAATTTTTATTATAATTTCCCAGGAAATATTTTATCCTCTTGAATAAGCGTTACTCTAGCGTGGAATATAGAAGAAAGTGAGATCTATAAATCATATACAAGAAAACGATACACTATAATATCTAGGAGTCTTATCACTCTCCTTACGCCGGCAACTATAAAATTCATACCAAACACAGGGGGAAGTTGTGAAAGCGGGGGCTGTTCCTTGGAAAGTGTAAAGAAACAAATGAAAGAGTTGGTTGAACCGGAAAGGGAAAAGAATATAGATTATAAGAACGATATGACTAGGGAAAGTTAAGAGTTTAGCTCACAAGTGTGAAGCCTGATCAGTATTCCACACGTTCCTTACGGTGGAAACTCTCACGAGATCAAAGACTCCTCAATCTTTGTCCCCATAGCGCCACAAGAACTTTCTCTACAAAAAACATGCATTTGTCCCTCTTTTGTTTTTGTTTCCCTTCTAGCCGCCTATTTCTTTTTAGAGATGGAAATCACCGACAAGGGAGATTTTTCTACTTCTCAACCTAAAATCTAGAGAAAGCGAGCGGGTGAAAGAAGAAAGGAGTGAGTGGTGGGAGAACTTTCATCATAAAGTTTTCCTATCTCACCTTCCGATCAGGAGATTAGTAGCCACAAAGCCACACGGTTCCGAGGAAACCAAAACCATTCAATTAAGTCCTTCTCTCGTGCTTCTCTCCCTTACTTCAATTAAGACACGCCTAATGAGATAATCAAGTTTTCCCAAGGTAACTCACTCTCACAACCAGAACTAGCGACATGAACGACGACTTAAGAACTTTCATCTGCCCCCCCCCCCCCCCATTCCTACCTTAC
>JABASM010001843.1:0-12848 GCA_019776545.1 Brachystomella parvula | reverse complement strand
ATTTTTTGCAACAACTAAGTTCACAGCAATAATTTGCACAAACCAAAAGCCTCGTCCCCCTATTTCCTTTTTTTACTGTATTTCTACATGTACTAGAGGTAGTAATAAGATCCCCAACTAATTATAATACCATAGAGAGAACAAAGAAAAATAATGTAACTTGCCTTGAGAACCTGGAATTATTGCAACCGTTTTAAGTAGAGATCTTGAGAAATAGCAGCACTGGAAATGGAAACTAGGATGAAAATCGGATACTTAAATCCTAGTCAAGACTCAAGAGTTACTGGATACTGGTTTTCTGGTTACAAATAATGATGAAACTTTTACTGATGTCGAAAAAAGTAAAAATGTAAAAATTATGAAACAATAAGAGGATGATGTAACACTGGAAACATTTGGAGTAAGAATAAAACTTTTCCAGCAATAATTTCAATTTAAATATTTCAGAAAACTAAAAACTCGTGGTGATCCGGCTGCTCTTCGAATATTGTAGAAGCCCTCAAGAAAAATGGAGATTCTTTTTTCAGTTTTTCTATTGTATTATTTTTATCGAAGAAAAAGGAAAATGCTATACAGAAAAGCCTGAAAGCCCACCAACCCACACCCAAAATTTTTGATATAAGGGCAGGGTAAAGCAGAAGAGAGGGGCCGAAGAGCCCACTTTAAGCTTAAGAGCCGTGTGAAAAATTCGAGTAGATTTTGTGCTTGGGTTTCCTTCCGTTGCTCAAAGATTCAGCGTACAAGTCCCTATCCCTTCAAGCCATTCTTGCATCAGAAAAAAATTATATAGGGGGATTGCAGTCCTATTCTACCCCCCATGCGAGCATGCTTGCAAGGCTCTCAAAATAAGCTCTGCTGCAGCAGGGCTTATATTTTATAAGGCCCTTATAAGTCCTGCTGCAGCCCTTATAAGAACCTTCCAAATTTTCAGGTATGCTATAGGGGACTTCCGGATGCAGAGCGCATAGCAGCAGAGATGAATTAGCTCAATACAAGGATTTTGTCAACAATGACGAAATCTGTCGTCATTAATCCATTTCCCAAGGAGTAATGTAACGACACAGTTATATTTACGATCAAATCACGTTGGATTTAATCACCTAGTCCATTATGAACAGCACGGGTCAGCATTATGCCTATCATTCCCTGTTGTCATAAATACGACATAGCCCTAGCTCATTTACAAATCACTTAGTAATAGAGGTGCTTTAAGTGTTATTGGGTACTGGCTACGTGACACACACACAAGAGGCAAGACAAGAACGTTCATGTGACTCGACTGACTCTGTGGGATCGTCGAGCTCCGATTTCATTGGATAGAAAATTAACTTCCACTTGCTTTTTCCAAATGACCTTATCATCTGATGCATTATTTACCTTTCCTATACTTTGTATGAACGTTAACTCAATTTTTTGGCCTGACCTGAATTTATCTATAATTTATTGAAACCGTTTAAAATTCCATTAAAATACTGAGGGAATTAATCAATTTACCTGCTAATTTTACACACTTATCTCATTGTCTAATTTCGATAAAGCCGTTTTCAACGACGATCAAACGTTGCTAATATCAATCCGAGTAATTTCTGGGGAAACGTTAAGTAAGCCTTCAGCCGCATTGCATGGGAAAAATGTAAGTGACTGGTCCTTTACCTTTGGATTAATTCTTGCAGGTAAATATTTGCTTCAATTGAAAGTGTAGGAAGATAATTTTGAAATAAAAGAAAATTCTCTTAAAAAAATAATTTTCATGCATTGAAAATCCCAGTTGAAAATGACAGGCTTGAAACTGAAGTACGCTGCCGCTCGTAATAAGTAGGTCAGTGCTCAGTCTTCTTTCGTCCTCTTTCTTCTTCCAGTATCACCTGCTCCACCATCAACATCACCGGAGGCCAGAATCAATGGCTTTCGACTTCTTTGCTGGAGTTGAAATCTTCTCACGCTTGTCATGAGTTGACTGGAAATGAGGAGCCAGTTGGCCTGGAGTTAAACAAAAAAAAGTCATTCATGCATCCAGGTCAGTTTCATTAAGAAACTGGGGTAAGACTCTCTTCTTAATAACTTACGACCATGATCATGCAATTGAAGAGAAGTGGGATTGAGAAAACAATAGAAATGAACATCCCATTACTGTCAAAATACTGATGCCGGGAGAACAGTCTAAAAAATAAAAATGGAATCATAAAATGTCGTCTTGAGTTTATAATGCTGAAGTAGCATCTCCCTTCCAGCACTTACTTCCAATGCTCTGCAGCAATTTCATTTAATTTCTCAGAGAGGAAAATCAAGGTCACTGAAAAAAAAATCAATAAATCATAAAGAATCATCTGTGAAAAGTTTAGACCCCAATGAGTTTGGAGATCTGGCTCACTGCTCAAATTCTATTAATATACATTATCTGGAGGGTGAAGAAACATGGAATAGCGAAAATATAAGATGGCTCACGTACGCATGAGTAGAAAAAGAAATCCTTGAGCTGTAGCTCGATGTCGACTTAGAACTGAAACAACTGTGATCGTGATATGGAAGAGAATCAGCCCAATTATCCATGGTTCTGCCCAATCGATCTAAATAATCAGACAAATTAGGGTCTATCAACCATACCATACTCTCTAATACATTTCTTCCAATTACTGTGTCCTTATTTTTACTCACAGATTTAAAAAATATTCCAAACTGCTGGAACTGGATATAATTGTCGTCAAGCACGGCCGAGAAATTAAAGAAATCTTGGAAGTCAGTAATTGGGGATGCAAAGGCCGGTGACGGTGGATCAGATTCCATGCTCCAGTTATCTGAAACAAAAGAAAAAGAATTTTTATCAATAATTTTCTTTAACAAAATTTATTTTGACATTTTTTTCCCTGATAGGCTAAAAACCTCCAAGTTCAACCTAAGCCTAATTAAATTAAGCTAATTAAAAATGAAATAACTAGAAATTAATTGAAGTTTTAATAACTTAAAAATTAAAATCACGAGCTTGAAATTTTTTTATAATAAACTTCTCAACTTTCGCCGAACCTCGGAATCAATTTCAGCATCCTGAGATGGCAGCGATAAAAATGCAGGCGACTGGACAGGGCTGGACTTAGAACAACTTGTCTACTATCTACTGCTTTTTCTCGAGTAGCGCAGCGAGGTACAAAGCTATAAGTGTACAAGTGATTACCGACAATCACTATAAACTTGCAACCAATTACTCCCTAACGAGTTACATTGTGGAGCTGGTTAGGGCTATGGGGTTTCCAGTACAAATAAATAGTGGAAACTAAGATCCTTTGATGTTCGGAAAAAAGAGAAAATGAAAGTGGTCGTTTAGAAGACAAGGAAGATTATTTTCTTTAATTTTTGGGACGCGTGGTTTCTTCTCTTTTATTTTTCCTGGGCCTCGCATTAAATCACTTAAAAAACCCCTGACCCGAGCTGAATGAATGAACTTACCTGAACCCCCTCCCCCTCCCCCTTCTTAAGAAAGTGAAAATCCCTGCCTTTTTCTTAATTCTTTTTGTTAGTAGCGGACCACACCACAGAATTACCCTGGGGTACCAGACTACCCGGCTCAGGAGCCGGGGTACAAAAGGATCACGTCAAAGTCAGTGACGGAGGAATCAGAGAAATCGGATTATAATCCCTTACCATAAATAAGCTCAAATCTAAATCCCCAAAAATGAGGAGTACTGTATCAGAGTCCTGTGACTACAATTTCTGACCTGATGCTCCTTGATTAAGTCTAGTGCGGATTTACTTTTAGTATAGTTCAGAGCAGACTTTGGCTTATGCCGTGAGAAAGTCTAATTTCGTACATTTTCGGACTCAATAAATAATAATCCATAAGTACGCTACGGAGAAATAAAATGAAAAACGTTCTTTCTGTAGCCTTCACTCCTTACTCCAGAAACCTACATTAGTTGAAGCAAACGAGAGGACAAGACCGAAATCTAGTGAAAGCAGGTATAGAAACACGGAAAACACGAACACGTACTATCGCTGAAGTAAAAAACTCTTTCCTCATTCGCCCTTAATGGACTTCTGCCTTAGTTCAATCTCTATAATCAACTTAGTCTCCGCAAACCTCAGAAAGAGAAACGAAAGAAAGCGACGTGATGTCTGGAAGCGGGTAAGAAAAACAGGAGCAGTTCTCAGGATCCTATGAAAATAATCTACGAATTTCCAATTAGTATTTCGGCAAAAGTTCAAGTTCCCATTAGTGTCTGAGTGAGATGATGATAAACTTTCTCCTATATTTTCACCGTCAATTCAGCATGCCTAAAACTGGAGATAGAGGATAGAGACTATCACAAGATCGGTTCCGGTTCTGCCGTTTCTGACTCTGGTTTTCTCTTCTCGAGTGGATACTCTGTCACCACTTTTAGAATTCAATTTAGAATTAAATGAGTCAATTTTCTTTTCAAGTCTGCTTGAGTCTAGCATACTTTCAACTCAGCTTATCGACCTTCAAGGAAAGTTTCTAGTGAAACTCGTGAGCCCTCAGGTGAACGCTGCGGTGTGGTATTATCCCTCGACCTGGAAATAAACCAACGCCTAAACTAAAAAAAATTTGGCTTGGTTTTCCATTTCCATTTTTTAACCGGATGGATTTTACCCTGTAACTTATTATTTTTTTTTAATGTTAGTCTAAATTATGCTATCTCGAATATTTGCAGCAAAATCGTAAGAAAAAATTATTGAAATAGTATACGTTTGCTTATGAATAATTTTCTAGTGGTCGAATTACTAACCAGGCAATCAGTGAAACAAATTCTGTATCTGGCGTTTGAGGAATATTCTAAATTTAAGCTTGAACTGCCTTAGAGGACCCCTAAAGGTCAGGAGGGCATTAAATCTCTAAATGAAAGTGAAATTGAGGAAAACCCAGCGGCGCCTACTCGTCCATCCATATACCTTCCCTACTGACATGCAAACCATCATTTCTATAGAACCCGTACTCCCAATTCCAACCACATTAGAAGCAAAGGGGAAAAGCATCCTCGAAAGAAAAGGAGAAAAGGCATCATCATATTGATCCACTTTCACTTCCCTTCAGGAGGCTAGCGGGAAGGCACGAGCCCTCACACCAGGCTACCAGAAGCGTCCAACGACGACGCAATGAGTCCAGCCCAACGCCAGGGCCAAGAACACACATAACAACCCTCCTTAAAAATAAAATATAGAGAGAAATTCTTTCCCTTCTTCACTTTCACTCGGCTCTTTTAGAAGAGAAGCAGAGAAATTTTCACTTAATTTATCTCTCAATAATTATCAGAATCTCAGAAGAAATCACTCATCCTTCAAAATTTTAAAATTCAAGTTAGCTTGGTTCTCTTCTTGTTAAATTAATTTGTTAATTTCTAGACTCAACATTTTAAAAATGGACCTGGATCCCGAGGGTAGTCTTCCGCTACCTGATCGTTGTGACTCTACTCTCAGCGTTGTTAAAATTACACCTGCCACACGGAGTAAGAAGGGCTTCTTCCCTTTCATTACACAAAAGTTCAGTGATCCTGAAATAGAAGAACTTTATCATCTACATTCCTCGAATAGAAAAAGAACTGAACTCTTCAGATGTTTTCTCTATGCTCTGCTCGTCTATGCCATCAGTCAGATACTGATCCATTCTTGCTGGGTCGTCCATAGGAATACACCGCTTACTCCACATCCTCTACCCAAAGCAGGTAAATTGATATCCAATTAATTAAGGTTGAAATCTTATCTCGTAGCCAATTAGAGCATTTACTCATAGTCTTAAGGGAAGAAGCCCACGGCTTCCCAGACTTCTTTGGGATGGAGTCGGGGATGATTATAGCTCGTTTTCCTGAACTGCGAAGCGCAGATTCTGAAGGCAAATCTTGAAAAGTCTTCCTGTAAGCGTTCATTTAAATTTTTCGGAAAAAGGCGGTCGATCTACATTTCTCATTTTAACTTTTTAATCGTGGTAGCTTTTCTATCTATTTTCATACTAGTCTATCACTGCCTTCGAGAATGTTAGACTACTAAACAGCGAAAAAATAATTCTCACTTCATTTTTTAAGATTAAGTATCTCCGGAAGAAAAAGTTTGAAAGAAGTCTGTAAACATTCGCTTCCAAGTGTAAATATTTTGGGTTCCTCCAAAGCCTTTCGGCCAAAAGTCAACTTCCTTGGCAAATTTTCTAAGACATAAAACCTTCTAGAGTAAAGTTTTTGAAGTTTTTAGAAATTCTTTAGGTACACAATCATGTTCTTCTCGTATACATGCTCAAATATTAAAATAGCGAATATTAAAATATTAATATTTAAAATTAAAATTAAATGAATTGGCTTCACGGCTGTTCGTTACATAATTTTCATCGATGCAACACGTTCTGTATCACATATTTCTCTTCTTTTGGTTAACAGGGAGAAGCGATGGAATGCCAAGGTCAATGCGAATGAACCCCCACTCCTTCCTACAACCCCACGATGTACGCCATGATGGTGGGAACCGGGTCAGTGGCCCTAACGCTGGTGAACATCACCACCATCCAACCTCTCTTCAAAATGATCCAACACAAATGCGTACCTTTTCCAGCAACCCAGGAGAGCCAGTAAGAAGAACCCACCCCAGCCGTCTCAACCCAAGCTTCATGTCCCACCAACAGCATCCTATCCTCCATGACTCCAAACCCCCCACAAATGCCACACAAAACTACCCCTCTCAACCCTTCTTCCACAAGCCTCGAGCCAATTACCAGAACCGGACGGATCGGAGAAAACGAGATGTAATTGATACTGAGGGTGGGACGGAGGATGACTACTACCATTATGAAGAGTATCCCACGGCAAGGACAGATGAAGGAGACACAATGTTCATGGCTGTGAGTTTCATCGTGCTCGGAGCCACCCTCCTGCTCACGCTCCTCATTCTCATCCTCCCCGGGTTCTCAAAAGGGAATCCCCATCTTCCTATTGTCATTTGGACAACCCACATCCTCATTGCCATTATACTAAGGAGTGATGATGTCCCGCTTCCACTCCGTCTTGGACTTGGGTGGGTCATGCTGGAAATATTTCTCATCTGGGTCACTGTCCCTCTTCGATTCCGAGTGGCACTCGCCTACAATACACTCATAACAATCCTTCACACCGCCGCGGTCCTCTGGAGAGCTCATAAGAGGAAAGGGCAACTTTACCTTCCAGCACAGGTAATTAGCTTGATTTTACCAGCACGGAATTTACCGTGGAGCGATGAGAACGGACAGTCGGGGTGAGAATGAGAAAAGCAAAAAGATACGTAAGTAAGGCTAGCTTAGCAGACGTCTTCATTGACGAAATTAAATTTTTTCAGCGCCTCAACAGAGAGATCGCGTACAAATTTTGTAGAAACAGAAACAAAAAATTACTCAAGGTGCAGAAGACTGTTCAGTCTGGAAAAGTACGCTTGAGGCCTATTTTCGTGACTTACTGGACTTCAAAGGCTCAACTGCTTCGGGAAAATTTATTCTTGAAAAATTCTAGGTTAAAGGACTACGATCAAACGCTGAGGCTTCCTAACTGTGTTTACGTATTCTCTTCTCTCGCCCCACCTGCTCCTTCTCCCCCCGCTCCGCGGTACATAAAAGTTTTAGCGTTAGTACCACTAATTGACATCGCAAAATTCCCAAAATAAAAAACTGACAACTCTGCATTTCCAGCTTGGAGCAAACTTGATCCTGTTGCTGACGACAAATGTCTTGGGAATCCTTTCATTTTACTTAAGTGATAAGAAGCAGCGGCGAGCCTTCCTTGACACTCGACAATCCCTTGAAATGAAACTCGTGATTGAAGAGCAGGCAAAAGAGCAGGTAAAGCATCCGGACTTCTTTTTTTCTAATTTTCTAATCAAATGTCTACAGCAAAGTCATTATGTTCTCCGCCCTTTTCCTGGTAAAACTTCTAAAGAAAAAAAAATATCGATCAAAACATAAATAGCGAGATTGAATTGTAAAGAGAAAAAAAAAGAGAAAGGCAGGAGCTAAAAATTCTCAAGACTTTCATCCATCAGAAATTTTCCCTAGTTTTCCCTGCGTTGCAATATTTCTAAACTCCAAAATAAGTCACTGAGACTTTACTGACTTGGTATAGGAACGGCTCTTGCTCTCTGTACTTCCTGAACATTTAGCACTGAAGATGCGTCAGGATTTGGGTGAAGCAGTGGATGGTCAATTTAAGAAAATTTACATGAGCAGGCATGAGAACGTGAGCATCTTGTATGCGGACATCGTAGGATTTACTGCCATTTCCTCTACCTATTCCGCCTCGGAGCTTGTCAAAATTCTCAACGAGCTCTTTGCACGGTTTGATCGACTTGCTGATGTAAGCTACCTAAATTCCTTTACTATCTCATAAAATACCGGTCCTTTTTTTTCTAGAAATACCATCAAATACGAATAAAAATCCTGGGGGACTGCTACTACTGTATTTGCGGTTAGTGGAGGAATAATTCAATTGTGATTTCCAGTCCAGACTTGTTTACAATAACATTCCTGACAGGTGCTCCTGAGGAGAGACCTGATCACGCTGTGCTCTGTGTCCATATGGGACTTTCCATGGTCAAAGCCATCAAATACGTCAGAGAAACTACGAATTCCCCAGTTGACATGCGCGTGGGGGTTCACACAGGAGCTATACTGGCAGGTGTCCTTGGTCAGCGTCAATGGCAATTCGACGTTTACTCTAAAGACGTTGAGCTTGCGAATAAAATGGAAAGTAGTGGAATGCCAGGGTATGAAACCTATAACCTATTTTTTCTCTGAAAAAAAATTTTTGAAAATTTTTAAAAATTAGGAAAGTCCATATTTCCGAGACGACCCTAGGATTCATAGATGATGAGTTCGAGGTTGAGGCAGCATTTGGTGAGAGACGAGAGGAAATGATACGGAATGCTGGACTGAAGACGTATTTCATCACGCAAGTGCTCAAGCCTGTCAGTGAAGCTACACAAAAATTTAGAAAATTTTAGCGGGCTAACAGCCTAAATTTTTATTTTAGTTTCATGAGTCTCCGACTTCAAAAAAAAATGCTGAGAATGGGGAGATACATGACGAAATCTTGAAAGATTTACCCTCCGACCTCAATTCAACTTTTGCTGAGGACTCAGTGGTAAGAGAGCGTAACACAATCACTGAGAACTACTAATGAAAACAGAAGCCTGCAAAAGTTTTAATGAAATTTTCTAATTTACTACAGAGTGCGATTGATGAGGCGACGGGTGGGAGAAAGAATTCGGATCTGGAGTCATATCGACAAAGACTGAGGGAAGAACTGATCTCACGTGACGGATACAAGTAAGGCTTAAGTGGATCAAAGCTTCTAAGCTCCAAAGCTAGGCACAATTAAAAATTCTATCTGAATTCAAAGGGATCTGTCGAAACAGTCACAGTGGTTCACCCTGAAATTCCGTGACAAGGAGAAAGAGACTGGTTTCGTTAACTATAAAGAGCCCTACGCTGGAATATCCTCCCTAGCCTGCCCAATTGCCCTCGTTGCCACTACGCTCGCAAGCGCTCTTGTCATTTCCTTCGATCCGATTGGCCTATTGACAGCAATCCTAGCACTAGTCGTCCTCCTAAGTATTAGCACGCTATCAGCATACGAAAATTCCACTCTCAAGGAACGTCTCAAGGTAAATCAGACCTAACTTCTTAAAACATTGTCCCATTTGTAATTTAAAAAAATCTAAACAGAAAGCTTCAACCTCCTTGAACGTGATTTGTGCCCTGGACTCCAAATTATGGGTTCGAAGGTTGCTGGCCATTTTCACAATCCTCCTCCTCACTCTCGTCAACGCAGTTTTCATGGTAATTCATGTGAACCACCCTGATAAGTAGGATTAAGAGATTGATTCAAATATTTATCTATTTCAGATTCCCTGTCTTACATCCAAGTGCTACCACCTCCCACAAGAACCCGTTGCCCTACCCAACACGGATAATTCACAGTCGACCTCTTGCATGTACCCGGCCTATCTTGTCATCTTCTGTGGATTTCTCCTGTTCTCTGTCACCCTGCTCTCACACCCTGGATCATGGCTGAAATCCTTTGTTATTTTCCTAGTTGTACTTGCCCATGTAGTTCTCATCAATTTAAATCCCCTGAGAACTGCCTTTGACTGCTCAGAAAAAATGTCATTCCATGGAAGAGAGTAAGTTGGAATTTTACAAGGAGTTGAAAAATTCCAATTAAATTGTTTCGAGGAATTGGATTGAGGAATTAATTTTTCATTCGACGTTTCTTTTAGTCTGATCCCTGAAAACTGGCAGCTCACGCTCTTCATTGTCTCTGTCTTTCTAGTTCTCTTCATATTAAATCGTCGCGTGAGTATTCGATCTACACAAGGCAGCAGAAACCCCCGAGGGATTGGGAAATTGAATTTTAATTTTTAATTTTCAGGTAGAAAAATCTTCCCGTGTGCTTTTTCTTTGGAAAACGGAAGTGGAAGAACAGCGAGAGCATGCTACGCAGCTGCGTCACAAAAATGAATCTCTCGTAAGAATTCTCGGTTATTAGTGAATCACTGGGGAAAAATAAATAATGTAGTTTTTTCTGGGGACTTTATAAAAAAAAATTGTATTTGCTTCTAGGTTTACAATATACTTCCTCAGCACGTGGCGACACATTTCCTAGGTTCACGCAAGCGGAAGCATGAGGAACTCTACAGCCAGAGCTATTCAGAAGTTGGAATTCTGTTTGCCTCTATGCCCAATTTCTCGGGTATGCCTCAAAGCTGGAAACACAATTAAAATGACCCAAGCTCCGTTATTTTCATTGTCTTTTTAATTTTGTAATAGATTTCTACTCGGAGGAGAGTGTGAACAACCAGGGACTTGAATGTCTTCGATTTTTAAATGAAGTTATTTCAGACTTTGATGCTGTGAGTAGAAAAAATAGTTTTAGGTTTTGTCTAACTAAAGTAATTATTGTGATACAGCTATATTCAATTCTTGTAAAAAACAGATTTTAGAACATTCCCGATTCATGGATAACATTATCAAAATCAAGACAATTTCGTCTACTTACATGGCCGCTAGTGGGTTAAGTCCTAGCAAGCAAGCACACGTAAGAAAACCCAGTTAATTCAATTCAAATACAACGCTGAATTTCTATTTGACACTGGCTTAGCCGGAAGACCCATTGAAAATTCGCTGGGCTCACCTAGCACTCCTGGTAGAGTTTGCATTGGAGCTGAAAGTGACCCTTACTGGGATAAATGAACAAAGTTTCAATCACTTTGTCCTGAAAATGGGTATTAACCATGGTCCAATTACGGCCGGTATGTTGCCTACATATTTTTACTGTGGAAGTCGTATGCCTCACAACTTTTTAAATTCCTAGGTGTTATCGGTGCCCGCAAACCTCATTATGACATATGGGGGAACTCCGTTAATGTTGCTTCCAGAATGGAGAGCACAGGGAAAGCAGGGTGCATTCAGGTAATTACGATGTAGATGGAAATGATACAAGAATACAGAGTACTAATACTTGAAATGATTTCAGGTTACGGAAGATACGTATAGAATCCTCCGTATTTTTGGATACCAGTTTGAGCAACGGGGGCTGGTCAACGTCAAAGGAAAGGGTCAACTCATGACTTACTATTTAACTGGCAAAGGCCCTGACCTCTCCAGTCAGGAGGTGAATGAACTAGTCGACCAGTATCATCAGAACCAGAAATCTCTCTCTCGAGCCCCATCGCAACAGGAGAAGTTAAGTGGAAGATAGACACGAGCTTTGACATTTGACATAAAAAAGGTTAAGTCAAATCCGAGTTTCCTGGTTTCACACTAGCTGATTGGTCTTGATTGACAATTTCAAATAGTTTACTTTATGGATTCAATGGAGATACAGGAAAAGCCAACTAATTCCTAAAACCCAATTTAACTAACTGCACAGCATTTCCACTTCCTTAATTAATTATTATATGCTTCCATACATTCAGAGGGGGAAGACAAGAACCGCAATTAAAACAATAGATCTGAGAAATGAATCTGAGGGATTGATAGAAAATTTATGTTGTTATAAATAAACTGTGATGTTTCTTCTGCTTCGCAATTGAACTAATTTTCTGTGGTAGAGTATGATTGGGTCGAAGCTTGACACTAGTGACCCTACCCCTAGGCTCCTGGAATTCAGAATCAGAGTCGGAGAAACGGAAAAACTATATTCTCAATGGATTTGCTGCATCTTCAAGATGGCCTCAACTTGCAAGGGAGAGGGCTGACAACTTACTGCTACACTGTCTTGAAATGCAGGTTAATAAACAATACAAGGCTAACAATAAGTTATTCATTTACCTGCAAAGCATTTTACAATAATTATTTTTGGTCTTCCAGATGGGCATCGATTTTCAAAATTCAAAAACCATTTTGTTTTAACTTTTAGCAATAAAATTACAAACTGGTTCATGCAATTCACGCTCAAAAGCTGTTTAAGAGTTTGCGAATCGATGCAGGGTCAAATCAAAAGTAACTATATAAACCTACTATAATGTCAATGTAAAATTAAATAGTACTCCAGTACGCCAAACACCAAGTTGGCTGTCACGGTTATAAGTTCCAGTGACAGCATTGGTAGACCTATATAAATGAATGGGATGGGATTTTTAACCCTTCCGAACAGGCTGGTGGTATGACAGAACATGTACTATAGATTACGTTTTTTAGAAATTGAAGCAATAATCAACTTCAGCTTCAACTTACCTTTTTTTCCTCCTGTGTCCCTGATGATTGAGTAAATGGAAAAAATGTACTATCGTGGGGTCGCTCCAAATCTTACCAAAATTTTTTCCTAGACTAATTTGGGTATGCTGAACACGAATATGAAAAAAAATTTTCCCGGAAATGAAAAACAAAATTT
>JABASM010001842.1:0-12858 GCA_019776545.1 Brachystomella parvula | reverse complement strand
TACTCACTGAAATTCAACTTTAAGTTCCAAATCGCAAAAACAGGGTTCACAAAAGCGGATAGTGCCACTCCCTCGTACCAAATATCGAAATTCTGGCTTAATGAAGTCGTTGAGCATCGCTTTTTTCTTCAATTTGACACATCAACGAAGTTCCTACTCCCAGAACTTAGTCCAGAAAGTGTACCTTAAGTTTCGTTTTTCCCCATGCTCTTTCAATGGTAAACAACCGGTTAGCACGTCCTTAAACTTAATGCATTGATGGCTGAAGTCGCCCTGCTAAAAACGGTCAGAAATAATATTTCTGACCATATTAAGGGTTTTCGAATTTCAAAAAAAAAGGGAAACATTTTCCTGGTCAACAAATTTTTGGGACACCCTGTACATGAATGGGCATAGAAATTTTTGCTGAGAACTAACGTTGTACTGCTCCTCGACGTGTCTCCCAACATCAGCAGATACAGCGTTGAGAGAAATAGTTGAAGCGTACTGGCTCACGAGACTACTCAGCGTTCGGTATAAATCCTCTACTTCCCTTTGAATTGCAAATATGACATAGATCTGCTTCTCCTCAATTTTTGCAATGATTTGGGGAATGCTTGGATAGTCGTACTCCGTCGTCCCTACGTAGATATGCTTCTCCATATGGCATTTCCCATCATTTGGTACAACTATCCCACCTAACTGTACTTAAAAGCAATTAGGCGAGGCTCATGTCATGAAAAAATCTCTGACCTTTCCATCACCCGCAATATGAAAAGTTCCATCAGTGGAAACGACAAGAATCCGATGCGCATTAGGTCTCCAGCCAATTTCCTCTGTACACTCCATCACTTGCATCATGGCATCTAACCCACCCTCAGGAGCGTCCAAATTCACAGAGATCTGAGCTTCTCTTACTTTTTTCTGAAAAGTTGGAACTCCACGCTCAACTTTTGTAAGTGGAAGATGGTTTTCAAATCCGTAGACAGGACGAACGCCGTTACCACTTAAACCAGCAAATCTTAAATGTCTAAAATTATTAAAAGAAGCAAGCCTGACTCACGGATCTTTAATGTGTTTGTAGGCTGCAAACGGCATCAAGCTAAAAACAAGTTTAGATTTCAAGTAAATGTTTAGTTTTCCCAGAAATATTTGTTAGTTGTACGGCTTATCGACAAAGGAACCAAATCCCATCTTTAGATCCGAAGTTGCTATTTGAAGATGCTGCGTTATCAATACATGGGGTAAAAATTCCACTACTAGAAAGACATAAAAGCTCTGGAAATCTTTAACCTTACCTGGGCAAAGTAATCTCCAAGGGCCTCCACAGCTCTCTAAAATCATCGGGTAGCTAGTAAAAAATTTACACGTTAAAATTCCTGGGTTGGCTCACTTTGTCATCTTTCATCGTTGTGCTGAGATCCATCAGGTAGTAAAGGTCCAGCGGTTTATTCCCAGTGTCCTTGTATTTGAAACTTATATTCACTTTTTGACCTGGCCAGAGGCGCACATTAAATTCCGAAGGCTTTATCGACTCTGCCGTAGATTGTTTTGGCTCGCTGAATAAAAAATATTATGTCACCACGTTTATAGTGTGATCCTAGGATACCTTTACCTCCGTGGTTCACCAGGAGTTTCAAATTGTGTGCAGTTATTAGGAGAATGTCCTCTTCGGGTGTTGCAGCGATTGTATGAAATTTGGGTACCTGTACGTTCCTCGCTTGCGAATTTCTGGGCGAAGAAAGGCAATTTATGATTTATGCATTGTGTAGCTGTAGCCTTGGGGAAAGTTTCAAACCTTTTTAAAATTCAAATAACTGATATTCCTGATTCGCTTTCTAGCAGGACGACTTCAGCAATCGATGATGCACTAAGGTCGAAGCCAAATTAATCGATATGAAACTTGTATAATTTTTTTTTCGAAATATCGATTAAGTGAATTTTAAAAAACGTGAAAAACTTTCCCCGAGAAACTTAACTTGGAAGACCCTGTACTTACGCTACACCAAACGCAGCCCTGCTGCTGGCAAAGCCCACATTTTTTCACTTCCTGGCATTTCTTCTCAAGATTGACCCCATATCCTCTGTTTTCGGAGTTTCTAATCTGCGCTTCTACTTCTGTATTGACTAATAGCAGCGCTAGCAGGGCTGATGTCAACTGAACAATCAGAGATATTGACCAAGTCATTGCCAACAATTAGAAATGAGAATATTAAAAAGAGTAGCTTTAAATTAGTAGATTTTTCATTGCGGTCAACGAATTTGTGTTTTAGCGTTTTCCTCGTTCTCAGTTTCCGGTCACTGCGGCTTCTTGTGGAAACCACCAGGAACTCGTTTCTTTCATTCCAGATCATAATCTCCATCACCCCCTTTTTTGTGGACCTGAAGAGATAAGGATTAATCCAACAGTTTGGAAGTGAGGATTAAAATTAATTAGGCAGAGAGCGTTCCCCTCCGTAGCTAATTGATGATGATGTCAACTGTAATCCAGTAGTGAACAAGAAATTTATGAAGCACTTCCCCTCCTCATTAATCCGATTTGTGGAAACTCGGGGTAAAGGGACGAGGCAGGTTGACTCAAGGCCATAATTGCGTAAACATCTTAATCACTTTCTCCCACTTTCCCAAAGTGATTCTCTGAATTCCCTAAAATTGGATTTCGTTTGGTAACTCTTGGAGAATTAGGCCGGATGACGAATCATCGTGCCTACGCTTTAAGCACTTACGAAAATTTCCTCACCAAACCCACCTTCCATTTTTAATGCGAATATTATGTGAAAAATTAAACTTAACATTGAATGATATTTTTAAATCATTGACTCGTTTTCATCGATCCTTCCTTGAATGACTTCGCTGTTGGTTTTACGCTTTCTGGATCGGGACTGCCGCTCATTTGCTTCTCTTTCACATCCGGAAGCTTGGCAATCCTTTTAGCGACTTTCTTATCATTATTCTTAATACTTTCCAGCTTCCATAAGCGTCTATACTTGTTCTCCCTTGTATCCGTGAATGGGTCACGATGTGGCTTTTGCCGACGGCCAAAGGCTCTTTGTCGCTTCTCATCTCGGAGCATTGTTTTTTGAAGGTGTTCTTCAGCCTTCGTCGTCATATCCTTGTAGGAACGGCTAA
This sequence comes from Brachystomella parvula, assembly GCA_019776545.1. Taxonomy (NCBI): domain Eukaryota; kingdom Metazoa; phylum Arthropoda; class Collembola; order Poduromorpha; family Brachystomellidae; genus Brachystomella; species Brachystomella parvula. Next base: position 9,750 of record JABASM010001842.1, on the reverse strand, counting down.
TCTTTGATATTTCAACTAGAGAGGACTTAATGTACTGCAGCTGCGCCACTGTGTCTCCAATCGGAATCTAGAAAATAAGAAAGGTATTTCGGAATTAATTCCCATACTCACCCTCGTGTTGACCCACGTGAAGCTTTTTTCGAGTCTGCGGATGCAATAAATTTTTTACAAGTTCTATGCTTCGATTACTAACCGTGGGAGCTCTTTTGAAAGTACGACAAATCATAGTGTAGAGATTGTATGCTGCAATCTTAACTTGACCTATGGTCATGGTACGGTGAGCTGCTGTGCCTTTCACTCGATTCAAATCGGATTCGAGCTGGTGACACGTCGTCTTTGCTTCAGTTAAATCCTCTGACAGGTCAGAAACCAGGTTGTTCAATAAAATAGATGTATTTCCATGTTTCTACAAAATGAAAAAAAAATCAATCTTTAACTATGTTTTAAATTAAAAGCCGAGGATATTTCTTATCCCACCTGTTGAAAACTCGATAATTCCTTTTCTCCTGATGCAATTTCTCTTTGGATTCGTTCGTTTCGTTCTAAGAGTTGCTTCCGCGTGGCCAGAAGTAAATTAGCACGCTCGATTAGCTCCCGTATGCTCCTAAATTCCCCACCACTTGCAGCGACAACATTGTCCAAGTACTCTTCAACAACCTTGAATTTCCCTACTCTCTCCTCAGTCTCCTCCATGATTTCCTCAAGGCAATTTTTTTCCAGTAGAAGCCTTCTCGAAAGCCGAATTTTCTCATTTTTGACTTCAGCCTGTCGCGCTGCAGCTTCAGATAAATGGATTATGGCTGATTTTTGATCCTGCGAGAGTAATATTGGTAAAATTGGTATACTGAAAGTCCACAGCATTCCGTGCCTGCTAAAGTAATTAGTTTACCAAGTATGACCGATCGAGAGAAGAAATTGCAATGTCAACATCCCGTAGGGTTTTCGTTGCAACGGCCCAGCGTTCCTTAAATTCCCTTTGCTTGAAGGCGTGCCTCTTCTGCTCTGCCACCAAGATTCGGCCTACACAGTTTAGTTGTTGGCGGCGGATATAGAGCTCATAAGCCGGGGCCAGAATATTCTGCTCCAGCTCATCCTGTATTCGCAGCCTAGACGAAATGCTGAAGTAGAATATTTTTTTTTGAAAGAATGACAATAGAGACTTTTCGATTGGCTTCTTTAAATCGGCCTAAGGATTTGGCTCAGAGGCCCATACGGTTTTTATTAAAATGTATGCCTTTTAACAAAAAACCATATTTTGGGCCTCTGAGCCGACTTAAAAAAAAGCCTTCGATCGAAAGGTCCCTAATCTCTAATACTTACGGCCCAGTCTTTGTTTTATCAAGCTCCTCCACGAAATAGTCGTCCAAGTTTTTCATCGAAATGGGCGGAGCCATTTCGTGATGCTTTCAAGCACCTGTTGTTCAAAAGTAAAGAAGCTGTTCAATTCAAGCGATTTCTTAGTAGCAGCTGTTTGGCCGTGCAAAATGCTTGAATTGAATATTTTTTTTGAGCCCCGTCAGTCAGCCTTCATCTCCAATACTTTCATCCGTTTTTTTCCTCTTGTTGGGCTTGCTTGTGTGTGTGGAGATAAGGGCTGAATTCCATAGGAACGAATTAAAGCTGTTTAAATTATAAAGGAGATTTCTGAAGCTTGTGTGGAAGCCTCTTTCAAGGAATGTAATTTGAGTCAAGTGACCCTATGCCTCTGCCTGGCTTTCAAGGCCCACGTAATAGTAACGATCTCTTTGTTTGCCTTCCCTACAAGCGAGCCGAGTCTCAAAACTTAATTAACAAATCGAGTACTCTCTTTAGATAGCTTTAATTTGAAAATTCAGGATCCTGAGTACGAGTGTTTGGTAGTCCAAGACTTTAACAATAGAGTCCTGAAAAACAGGAAGTATAGTGTCAGACTTACTTTAGGAAATTAATCTTATAGAATCGTCAAGGCTTGTACTATTATACCAAAGACACTCTGAGCTTAGGAAAGTAAAGGACCTATAGGTGAAGTAAAAGTGAGGTGCCCATAACTTTTACTCTCCTTTCACTCCAGGACCTTTGAAGAGATTTGATGCTTTCTAAAGAAGGATCAGTAGCATGAAGAACTAGTCTATTGGTTCTGACAGGTTTAACGGAGTCTAATAATTTCATTAGTAATTAGATCCTTCATTGAGACTAGTTTCCATTTCATTTAGAAATTTTCCAGACGAAATCCAAGTTCTTCTGCCCTTTGTGGAAAGTTTACTTCCCTTCTTCTCTTACTTCCGCTGGGCCTTGAAGACAAGTGCAAGGAAGGCAGCGAGATGAAAGGAGACTACGAGTCCTGTCAATCCAATTAAGTCCATTATGAAGTCGGTTGATGAGAAACTGTAGGAAGACAGGACGTCCTCACCGGTCTCAATGCACAGTTCACCGGTGTTACAACCTTAATTGTGATTATAGAAGTGTTAGCATAGAAAACTCATTAATTCTTCTTCTATTTACCAATATCAGACACATTTTTCCATTGGATAATGGAAATTGCTTCATTCGTGTACATAAACCAGGATAGATATTTTACCCACTGCAGAAACCAGGGTAGTGAGCTGCAAAAACAAAGAAATTATTTTAGGATTTAAGTTCCCATCATGACAGGAGAGGCTAAGAATTTTAAATGTGCATTGCTTCCACAATGGACGTTTATACGCGCTCAAATAAATATTTGCAAACTTTGGAAAATTCAAGTCTAAAGTGGATCGTTCAGTTGAACATAAAACAAGGATAGGAAATTAAATATTCTGGTAATATTTATTGTATATGCTAGTTTCCCTCATGCCGAAGAAAAAAATATCTCAGGGGTTTTTTTTTAATTTCTCTGAAGTTGTATGAAATTCTTTCAGCAAACATAAAAGATAAAAGCCAACTCTGCTAAAGGAATCCCCGCTCTTTAGATTTTCCTAAAAATTTATACATAGCATCCTGAAGCATATCCTACAACGTTTCCGATGAAGTTTCCGATGTCGATCCAAAGGCCTTTGTCTCCTGATTCTAAAGGATACGGACTGGATCTTTTTAGTGTGCACAACGCGGTCGCCAGACAGTCAGCCTAAGGTTTGACGATCCCTGGTGGCATATTTTCAGAATCAGTAAGTCAAGCATTTTCGATTGACGTATCGCTTGACCGAATCGGTCAAGTTAGCTGAATGACCTTTTGGGACCTCTCGAGGTCAGAATTGCGAAAAGTTTCATTCGAAAAAGTTATAGTAGAATATGCTTCAAAGATGCTATGCATCAGTTTGCAGGGAAATCTAACGAGAAGGGATCTCTTGAGCAAAATCTGCCCTCATCCTTTGGCTGAAGCATCCGTCCGCTAGCCAGTATAAACCAAAACTCGGCAAAATAAAAGCGCCTTCACTTACTCGAGACTCACGAAAATACCAGCAGCGACGAAGAGGATGTAGTCAAATGGTATGAGAAATGAAAAGGCATTAGATACGCCATCACATGCAACAGAGAAGAAGCAGCCACAGGCTGCAGCAGCGTTTGAGCATAGGATGATGATGAGAACGGTGAAGAGGAAGGAATCAGCGCTGGGACGAAGCCCGATGAGCCAATAGGAAATCGTTGTGAAGATTACAGGATCTAAAATGAAGCCTGGGAACAAAGAAATTATCTTTGCAATGTAGTAGGAATCAACGCGGTAGAGCCCTCCCTTGTTCTCTCGGAAAAAAATAGGCATTTCCAGAGGAAAGACATGGATAATCCCGTAGAGAATTGGGTAGGTTGACTCTGTAATACAGAGGAATATTGCACCCTGGATATCTTGGATTCCAGTTTGAGATCTCGTGAGCCCTACGCCAAAGAAACAGGCTCCTATTATAAGGGCCAGTACCTTGAAAAAATAAACGTAAAATTAATTGGGGCCTAAAGCATCAGTTTTTTTTTTCTCCTTATTTTTCTTACAATTTTTTGCAAGGTACGGAGTATGTGTATTTTTGGATTTCGACTCGATTCCAAAAATGCTCTCCACATTAACCAAAATGTTTTTGTGAACCAACATGGAGACTCTCTGGAAAAAGTGAAAAGAATAAAACCTCAAATTACTAGAATTGCTTTTTCTCAATGAAACTCACAAAGACTGGATCCCAAGCTCACTTTTCCCAATTGATGTGGCAGTGGAAGAGGTAAAGAAACGATAGGCGTCCAAACCTTTGAATTCGCTCTGAACGCTTTTTTGGAGAGAAATTGCGCTGGGAGAGACGGCAAAGGAATCACATATTCTCTTTACTTTTTTCAGCGCCTCAGCTCTTGAGGCAGTTTTTAACTGATTCAGTGCGAGGGACTGAATATAGAAATCAGCAGGGTTGAAGTGATGAGGGCAAATATATCCTAGATTTTTAAAGAAAGAACTTGCTTCCTCCTTGCTTCCCATGAACGCCGTCCGGCCGTCGGCGATGAGAAGTAACTGGTCGAACATGGCGAATATTTGGGATGAAGGCTGATGGATCGTAATTAAAATAGTCTTCCCCTGAGCCGCCATTCCTTGCATTATGCCTACCAGTTTCTGTGCTGAGAATGAGTCGAGACCTGTGGTCGGCTCGTCACAGAAGAGGAGCGGTGGGTCTGTCATAATTTCGCTGGCAAAGGCAAGGCGTTTCTTTTCGCCACCCGAGATGACACTGATCCTCGAGTTCCGAGACTTCTGGAGGCTGAGCTCGGTCATTAGTTCTTCGACACGCCGCTTCCGTTCCCAGCTCCTTAGGCGGCGATCCAATTTCATTCTAGCCTAGAAATCGTTTTAAAACATGAAACGTCTCAGACTTGAATAAATTTTTACCTTTAAAAGATGTCCACTGGGTAAAGACACTATTTTAAGGTGAAGGGTACCTGTAGACCCTGTAAGGTAAATTAGCATGTAAACATTCTAAAATATTCAGCTTTTCATGTAGATGTCGAAAATGTATTCAATCACTATGGAGCACTTAGTTTTAAAAACATGGCAGTCAAAAAGCCAAAAAAAGAATTTGTCAGTTTTCCACGATTCTCAAACTGCATTTTGAATTTTTGGCTGCCTTGATTTCAAGAGTTAAGCTCAGGGACTATTGAGTCTATTTTCAAAAACTCCTTGAAAAGAAAAAACTTCTAGGCTATTTACTTTTTTTAATATCTCAAAGCAGTGCCCCAAGAATTGCCTTTTTTTAACCGGATGCCGTATTTTCAAAAACGCAAGCTCGAAGAAGATCAAGCCTGTTTTCAGCATCTACTGGAAAAGCTTAACATTTAAGGGTATCCAGATTTTGAATTATCCTTAACGGACTACCCGTAACCTTCGTTCCAAATCCCCGACTTTAAGCGTAGAAAAGCCTGAAATTTTTTTCTTCGGGTTTTTGGATGCCATTTCTGTAAAAACAAGTGTTCTAGGGTGACTGAACCCAATTTCCACATCTACAGGAAAAACTGGATATTTCAGAATGTTTACATGTTAATTCATTTTACAGGGTCTACAGGTACTCTTCGCCTTAAAATAGTGTCTTTAGCCAGTGGACATCCTTTAATTTAAATTACCATGAAGGAAAGATGTTCATTGACAGTTAGGCTTTCATAGAATAAATCCTCCTGGTGCATATAACCGGAAACAGTGCTAATGTGCTTCCCGAATCTTGTACCGTTGAGTAAAACTTCACCATCCAGGCAGATTCCAGCTACCAAATTCTCAAGTTAAAAATAAGCTACAAGCTACTACTAAATGAATATTAAGGATTTACGTTCTAATTTGTAGGCCAACACATCCATTAGTGTAGTTTTTCCACAGCCGCTAGAACCCTAGAAAATTTTTCACTTCGGTTTTAATTCAGTTACCAAATCTATTTTTACTCTTAGCTACCATTATTGCCAGGAGGGTTCCAGGCGGGACAACTCCGGAGGAATTATTGATGACCCGCTTGATTGGACGATGGCGGGGACGATGCTGAAAAATTCCGGTTTTCTGTACTGGGACATAGATATTAATTTCCTTCCAGGCAAGGGTAACCCGGCGGTAATCTTCATTCAGATCAAAGATCGGTGGTGCTAGAAGAAAATCTGAATCGGATTTTGAACTAGGAGAGTCGTCCTGCAGCAATCAAACAGTTAATCCCAAAATAAAACTAAAAAAGTTTTTAGAATGAACTTACTGTTTGAATACTTTCCGCATTAAGCGTTGCCAAATCCTTGCCACTTTCAACTGAACTGGAATCCGAGGTAGACATTTTTACTCTAACGTGAGGCCTAGGCCAAAAAACGTAATCCCAATGTCAAGACACGCGGAGGGGAAATCGGTTTTCGGCTGACACTATACACTGTGTGAGTGGGCTATTGTTGCGAAGATATGTGTGGATTAACGCTACTTACATAATATCAGTCACCTTCCATACCTAATAAATCCTTAGCTAATAAAGTCTCATTGGTGAAACTGGAGAAACCTGTTCTCCTGTGCCCTTGTCGATCACGAAGCCAACGAGCGACGCGTGTCTGGAGTCCCAGACAGTAGTAAAGGAAACCCTTCATTTCTAGAAGCCAAGAGCTTCACCACACATCCAAAAAAAGTGTACCCAGCTCCTTCAATTTATTGGAATTTTATGAATCATTTCCAGGTATCGAATCTACCAAAAAATGTATTCCACATGAACAGATTTATAAAAAAAACTGGAATTGGAGTTCATCCATATAATTTCTCCTTCTGATTCTTATTTCAAGGCAAGGTTCTTATTCCAAGGCTACGGAAGTCTGAATTAGGAAATCGGTCTATGGTGAAGCCCAAGCCAATTCACACTCACGCAATGCAAAAGAACCTAAAAAAAATTCCAAAACCAAGGCGTACTTTCCTAATCAAACTTGTATACCGGAAACAAAAGAAGCTTGTTTGATGAGTGAGAAGGAATGTTACGAGTCGAACTTGATTTATAGTGAGACAGGTGTGAAAATCAACTTTGCGCGACAAGCTCCACTTCAATTATTGGAATTAAGAAATCTGGCTTTTTTTAGATTGATGAGTGTTTTTTCAAGACTATAAAACTGATTAGAACGGAGAACGTAATTAGGAGATTAAAATGTAATTAATTTTTTCTGGATTTCCTAAGTAATGAAAGATAAGCTGCAAAATGAAAACAGACGAAAAGAAGAATGAGACCAATAATATTGAACATCAGTCCGTCTTCATCAAAATCTCGGGATTCCAGAAATTGATTCCCTGTCCGAATGCAGGGCTCGTCTGGAGAACTGCAGGCTACAATAGAAAAATAGATTTAAGTCATATTCTTCAAATAGGCTGCACGGGTGCTTACATATGTTGGAAATATCCTTCCATTGAATAATATTGAGTCCTTCGTTGGCGTAGCGGAAAAAGGAAGCGTACTGGAGCCAAGTGACCCAGGGGCTCATAGACCTATCGTCAAGAAAAAATTCTTATTATTTCCTGTTCAAAAAATTTCCAGGGATGATAATGAAGAACTTACGGGAGGCTGACGTAGAAACCACCGAGAACCATTAATAAGAAGGCAGTAGGAGTGAGGATGCTACTTGCTACTGAATAGTTTTCACCAAGCGCTGATATGAAGCAACCTGTTCTCAATCACAGTTAGCAAATACTTCATAGTTAAGGAAATTGTAGGTTTTCACCCAGGGCAGCTGCAGCGTTGGCGTGGATCATAGATAAGAGTGTCGTGAGTGCAAATGCCTGGAATGTCGGACGCAGTCCCATTATCCAATATGCAAGCGTTATGAATAGAACTGGATCTAAGACGAAACCTGGTATCTGGGAAGGAGAGCAGGAAATTAAAAATCAGTCCGAAAGTATTCTATGAATTTACTTACGACTGACAGTACTTTTGCTATGTAATAGGAGTCAACCGAATACAGTCCAGCCTTATGTTCTCGAAGGAAGATTGGGAATTCAGATGGGAAAACATTGAGCATTGTATAAAGGGCTGGGAAAGAGTTCTCGTTAACAATAAGAAAAATTGCACCCTCTACTCCTTGGATTCCTTCCTGATCCAACATTAGTCCATAGAAGCAAAGTCCCACTAAAACTCCAAGAAACTGGAAAGACAAATACTTAGAAACACGAAATCCAGTAGTAAAATAAATTGAGAAGCCTCACCGTTTTCTGAATGATGCGATAAATGTGAATTCTTGGATTCCGATAGGAGTCAATTAGGGCTCTCTTAACTATGATAGGGGTCTTGCTAATCCAAAGCGGGGTACACCTAAAAAATGGCAATGATAAAAAAAACTTAGCGAAAATTTTAGGATTCCTTGAAACTTACTTGTGGCTGAGACCGAGAATTTCATGGTAATCAGGCTCTGACCCCCTCGATGAGAAATCGTTGGCTTTATATCGCTGCATCTCTGTTGCGATGTCGTCCTCAATTTTTTTGGCGACAGGAGAAAGAGTGAAGTAGTTACAAATAGCTTGTATCTGATTTTTGCTCTCGTCCTCTTCTCCTGGGGTTACTGCCGTTGTACGAATGAAAAAATCAGCAGGGTTGAACAGTTCAGGGCATTCATATCCATGTTCACTGAAAAAGTTGAGTGCCCCACTCCTATGTCCCATATATGCCATTCTTCCTTCAGCCAGAAGGCACAATTGATCAAACATGGAAAATAGCTGAGAAGACGGTTGGTGAATTGAACAAAGGATTGTTTTCCCATTGGCTGCCATATTACGCATAATGCCCACCAATCGCTGAGCTGAAAAACTATCTAGCCCCGTCGTTGGTTCATCACAGAACAAGAGCTGAGGATCAGTAAGAATCTGGAGAACATTAATGGAAAACAGTAAAGCCCTTTGTTGAAGGATAGTAGGGTCGTTTCGATTGAAGGCTTTTTTAAATCGGCCTAAGAATTCGGCTCGAGAGGCCATAGGGTTTTTTGTTAAAAGTCATGCATTTTAACAAAAAACTTAATGGCCTCTTGAGCAAAATTCTTAGGCCGATTATAAAAGCCTTCAGTCGCAAAGTCCCTAGTTTAGTAAGGCTTACCTCTGTCGCAAAGGCAAGCCGCTTTTTTTCGCCCCCTGAAATTCCGCTTCCCTCTCCGCCAATCCTGGTATCTTCACACCTTTTTAAGCTAAGTTCGACCAAAAGTTCTTCAACCCGTCGATTTCGTTCATAGCTTCTTAACCTCCGGTCCATTTTCATCCTCGCCTAAACATGACAAAATAATAGAAAACAGTTGTTGTTCTTTCCCAAAAAAATAATAATAAATCACCATGAAATGAAGGTGTTCTGATACAGTCAGACTTCCAAAAAATAAATCGTCCTGATAAACGTATCCGGAAACCTTGCTCATGAAACTTCCAGCCTCCATTCCATTAACCAGAATGTTTCCAGTAATGGCTACGTCCTCTACAAGTGGGAAAATGATTACTCAAATTTCGCCCGGACAGAAATCTAAACAGTTATTATTTGATTACTTACTTTTAGCTCTGAATCCCAAAACGTTTAAAAGCGAAGTTTTCCCTGCTCCAGACGACCCCATGATAGCCACAAGGCTCCCCGGGTGGACGATACCGGACACTGCAAGATGGAAATGACGTCAGTACACTGAATCCGCAGCTCTATAAAGATGAGCTTCTCTTTGTTTGAATTGAAAGCAAGCATTACGCGGGTTCCCCCGTTTACCGCGGCTGACACTTCCGCGGCCCCCTTTTCCGCGGCATGCTTTACCGCGGCAAACTTAACCGCGGCAGCCCGTTACCGCGGCAGCCCTTTACCGCGGCATAAAAATAATTTCAGC
>JABASM010001841.1:0-12859 GCA_019776545.1 Brachystomella parvula | reverse complement strand
GCTGAATCTAAAAGAAAAGCCAGGGGCAACAACCCTGGTGCCTTCCCTCCCAACATTCCCTGCAACCTTGTAATTTTCAGAGATGGTTTCACATACATAATTGGGATTTTCTCAATTGTGATTTTCGTGGTTGGAACTTTTGTGGTTTGGATTTTCGCATAGTTGGGATTTTCGAAGTTGGGATTTTCACCTGTCACCCTCACAATAAAGGCCAATCCTGTCCATTGCGACTGCCCAGCATAGCTAGGTTTGGCCGTCAAAAAACTTTTCCTGTTTTGCCTTTCAGCAGTCGAAATAAGTTTAGTCCTGAGCAGTTTTAGAAAATCTTTATTCACTGGCAATGCAGTCTACCGCTTTTCTTAGGTTTTTATTTTTGTGACTCTGAGCAGTGAAAAACGAAAATAATCAGTACTCCTGCCTTTTTTTTATAAGCTTGATTCCTCACACCCCTGCTCAAAGTGTCGTCCCCAGTAAGCGATTCCCAGTACACTGTTACGCTGACTAAACTTAAGAGGGAGTAGTACTGACTGATTGTGGCGAAAAATTAGTAGATGAAAATTTTTGCACTGCAAACGGTAATTGAACATGAAAAAAGGTCACAGGCACATCAAACAAGACTTTTCAGAAAAGTTTTCAAAAATCGAATTTAGAACATTAGGACGAAAAGTGAAGATGTGGAAAAAGAGGAACCCACGCTCTCTTTTTTCTAAGGGATGGGAAGTTTAAAGTAAATTTTCATCTCTCCCCCTGCTGCTCTTCTTCTGCTCAGCAAAAACAGGGTGGGTTCCTCTTATCAGCATCAGTTATAATGTCCTAAATTCGATTTTTGAAAATACCCCGAAAGGGCGCATTTGATGTGCCTTTGGCTTCTTTTCATTTTGATGCCCATTGGCCGTTTGCAGCACAAAAATTCTCATCTGCTAATTTTTCGCCACAATCAGTCAGTACTACTCCCTCTTTAGCCAAGTCTTGTACAAAAATAAGACGGAAAGTGGAAAATGAAGATAATTGCGGAGAAGTCTATCAAACTGGAACTGATTACTGGACTGAGCGAGGCGCTAGAAAAAAAGTGTGGAGTTAATTAATTAGTTTTCTTCTTTTTTTGAATAGTTATATGACTGAGTAGCTTTGATTCCGAGTCATTCCCGTCCATCACTCGTCAAGACTAAACTTGCCCTCTCCCTTAACCCCAACGCTATCATTTCCTAATAAATGTATAACAAATAAATCCTTCAACTTGTTTTTATTTGAATGTATATTTAGAGGTTGACTAAAAAAGAGAGAGGTGGACCACAAATTTTGACAAAAAAGAGAACCGCAGAAGAGCAGCAACGATAATTCAGCTAGGTCTGTATACATACGTGATCTAATTCCACATCCACATGTTCTTATCTTGAATTCACCACCCCTTAACTTCATTATACAGAAGAAGAAGGCTCATTCTGATGAAACTCTCCTCGCCCCATGTCCCGTGTCACTTGTCATTTGATTACAGGAGAGCCAATCCCTACTACTCGTTTTCCTCACTCTGAGAAATCTGACAGAAAAAACTAAAAAAAACTGCCACTGAGGAGTCTACTCAAAGTAATAAAAAAGAGGAAGAAAAAAAAGTTTATCAGTTGATTTGCCCATCCTGAAGAGGACGGCTGCGGGAGACGAGAGTGAAATTCCTCCAAGAGAAATTTCCTCCCGAAGAAAAGGGAAAGTGTGAGAAACAGACGTTGTCAGTGAAAGTTACTCTGGTGAAAGCAAGTTTTTTTTTTTAACATTCAAGAGTGGAAATGCCTTTCCTTTCTTCCCTGTTTTTGGGAGGCTAGGCGGCTGAAAAGTAGCAGTATGCACTGCCCCTACTAATAAATAAGATTGGCTTCAAGGATGCAAGCTGCCTCCACAAATTTTGGCTCTTGAGTGAAATTCCCTTGTAAAAATCTCCTTCAAAACTGATTCTTGTACACAACAATTTTTCAGTCAAACCCAGGAAATTCGCTGGATGTGTTGAATACAATTTTAATTCTTTTCAGTCTCTGGTTTTCTTGGAGTATAATTTTATTTTTCCTTCAAAATTTTTTTGAAGGCAATCTTTGAGAACACTTCGCTGAATCCGGGCTACCCTAATAAGCGAGTATGAAAGTTAAGCGAGGAACGCGGGCAAAGCCACCACCACCAGCTTAACTTCCTACAAGAAGAGAAGTACGACGAAAATATTCTCAGCGTCTGGTTCAGGATTCTGGAAGTGGTTTCAGTTGATAAGACTAAGTGAGTGGTGGTGGAGGTCTCGCTGGCCTCGCTCCTACATCTTCATCCTATTGTTTATTAATGCAAAGGCACGCCCAGCACCTCGACTAAACACAGTGTCACCATGTGAGGAACGGAAAATATCTACTTAAGAACTTACTGGACTCGACAGTAAAAATGTAGTGGAAGATCAGTTCAGAAATTCTCATCGTCCGCCGATACCCGTTACAATTTAATTAAAATCCTCAGCACCGAAGTTTATGTTCATAACAGTGTATAAAAATGTGAGCCAAAATAATTTGGAAAATTTAAAAATTTTTGGAAAGGAAAGAATTCTGCTTTCAAGTGATCTCAAAAATAAGTAGGAGGTAAGTAAAAGCTAACTAATCTCTTTTGTCACACGCTTGGTTTTAGAGTTTTTTTTTATCAGCACAGTCCCAGTTCTGAGTAGGCCTTAACTTCATCCTTTTGTTTTTGTGCAAGGGAGGAGGGGGTGGGGGGTACAAACAATGGAAAGTAACAAAAGAAAATAACGCCAGGGCTGGTTATATTTACTGTAATATCTCATAATCCCTTGCAGAATTAAAAAGGTGTTTGGGCTTTTGTTTATTTTGAGGATTCTAGAAGTAGTAAAGTGTGAATATGAAGGTGAGAGCTGGGGTTCTGCATTCGTAAAGCATAGCTACGAGTGGTTAACCTATATGTTAGAGTCATAGCTCTAATAAGCTATGAAGACTATGTATTTTGACCTTGGGGTTTGGGGGATTGATATTATGCCAGTGGCACAGAGATCTCATGGGTCTAATTAAGAATATGGAGAGAGGCACGTACTGGACTCTTTTGGTCTCTCTCCTCTAAACTCAGCTCGTTCCTACCACTTTTACACTTTATTAGCAAGAACAACACTACTGTTATTAGGAAATTTAGTAAGCTCTGTCTATATGTTGCAAATAATGTTGTTTGGAACTGGGGTTGATATTTTGGTAGGATTTATCAGTACCGATTTATCTTTCTTCGGAATTAAATTGTAGGAGAATAAGGAATTTTAGGATTCTGGTGAAATACAAATTGACCATATGGTTGATACAAATAATGTCTGAAGGCAATGGTAAAAATATGCGACGCATCCCGAGTTTCTTGGTATGCTCCGAAATGTGACATAATTTTTTATCCATGGACTCAGTCAGCAATATGAAATGTCCGTCTCTCAGACTGAATTTTGTTTTTTTCGTTCAAATGTTCTCAAAAGCAAGCCTTTTTTCGGTTTTGCTCCCATGCACGTCTATCAGACGTCTCATGTAGACACACGTTTTACTATTTATTTTTCTTTTCACGCGTTTTACGGCTTTCTCAGCGCTTTTTTTTTTTGCTAATTTGTAGTTCATTTCATATGTTACAGTTCGACTGCAATTCAATTTACGATATTTATGATTTGATCTGTTTTTATCAGCGTTGCATTTAATTAGAAACACGTGTGGGGTTACATGGGGTTGAAAGTTTATTAGTTGGAGAGTTTTTGTTGATGCTTTCACAATTTATAAGGTTGTATTGAGTAGCAGTTTCCATTTGTTCTACAGCTGAATACGGACTCAGTGACAAATTTATACTCATTCATAGGAAAAGAATTTCATAATCACTTCTTTTCTTAATTACTTTAGATTAAATATTGATGTACGAGAAAGAAAAAAAAGGGATTTATGAATGGGTTTTAAAAATTCAACATTATAGTATGCAGCGCCAGGAAGCTATTTTCAGCTCTGCTGAATATTTGGAGAGGCTTGTTTTGGTTTTAAGCTTCTTATTAATGAAAAAAATGTATACGTCTTTTAGTGTAGTTTTTGTTTCTACTTGATTTATAATAACAATTTCCTACAGACGCTCCCTGGGGCTTACGTGTAATGAATGGGGAAGGCGGGGGGGGGGGGGGGGGGGGGGGGGGATTTGGGGGGGGGGGGGGGGGGGGGGGGGGGGGGGGGGGGGGAGGAGTGAATTATGATCCGCACGAGTGTTTTTTGTTTTAATTCACTACCTTAATCAAAGCCAAGCTTGATGGCGTATGGAGCGTTTTGATGGCGCAGCGACTCGATGCGTATGTTGCATGGAAGCTGAAATGCGGATAAGGAAGGATTGAAGCGTCTACCTTCTCTTTCTGTGGATGAAGGTGATAGTTTTCTAATAGACCAATTGCACTCAAAAAACAAGAATAATAGACGCTTCAATGCTTTGTTATCCACGTCTATCTTCTATGCACCAAACACCCATCCTCCCCCTTAAAAACTTCTAGTACCACAGTCGCCATTGGATTCTGAGTTGAATCGCTGTAAAACTAAACCAGTAAAAACAAAAACTCGCTCATGACTCCTAACCGTTCCCTCTTTAGCATACCTTTGGTGGCATATTGCGAGCGTGTTCATGTTAGTTTAGGAATTAGATCCAGTAGACGTGTGATGGAAATCCATGCATTTGAAAAAGTCCGGCATGGATCCAGGCTGGCGGCTTATATCATCCTCGCTCAAAAAAAATGGAATTTGGTCACCCCTGAGCGAAATTTCAAAAATGGCGACTTGTGGTAGCCCCTTTCGGTTCAGAAAAGGCGCTTGCTTTTGCGGTAGTGATTTTCCATTTGAAAAAGGCGCAGTTGCTGGTAGCATTAGCACATTTGTTCGGTTGTGATAGCGGTAGCGTCGCTAAAAACTGGAAAGGCAGCCGTAACGAAGTGTACGTGGATGCGACATTATGCAACAAGGTATTGTTGACCTTATACGGGCGATAACCGCCTCATCCAGGTAGGCGTCCATCTCGATTTTGAGTTTACTTTCAGGAATCAGATCCTCACACCTGTTGTTTACATGATGGGGATTCCAGTCTGAGCCCTCAAGTTTCATGACATCCCACGATTCTAATTGGATAGAAATCTTATCGTCTCACCTTCAAAAAATTGAGGGGGGGGGGGGGGAGAGAGAGTACGCGGTAGAAAATGAATATTCTAGTCAGACTTATCGTTGTATTCAGCCACAGCCTGGCCCTCTTTTTTCTAAAAATGTCACATGTCACAATTTCAAGAAACGTAATTTTTCTGAGACTCTCCGCCAACTTGGTCGTTCTTTTTTCAATTAATTTTTTGCTCAGATTAAAAAACAAAAATTAAACATACAATCGGCTTTTTGATGTACTATTTAAGTTTTAATTCTCTATCTTTTCGCTTCAAATTCGAGTAAGGCATGGTGGCTTTGACCTCTAGTTTCACCACTACTACTGGACACTATAAGTGTCAAACAAAGAAACAAAGCTAATGTCCTGAGCTGCAAAATCCTAAACCTAATTTTCAATTTTTTTGTATTAAAAATAACGGTTTTATTTTCACTGTTTACGAATATGTTGCAGAGATCTAGAACAAAACCAGAAGTATATGATATTTTTTTTTTTTTGTAAACTCTCTTGTAGTGCATAAATCGAGGATTCAGCAACAACAAAGCAAAAAAACAATACATAAATAAAATTTATTTTTCACTTCACTTTTACAAAAAAAAAAAATAAATAGAAGGGCTAATTGGGGCAACAGAATTATAGCTAGGCTTGCAGCAGGTCTTGCGGCAGGCAGCTTCCCTGCGTCATCAGCTACTCGGGAAGCAGCCGGGAGGCTGAGGAATGAAGAGTGTACTGATTAAAGGAGAAGAATTAATTCCAGTTATTATGGTTACCAAGATTTATTCCGGGGAGTGTGTCAAAAAATTCTTGCGGTTTCTTCTTTTCGTCGTCTTATTTTTAGGATGAGTGACGCTGTTATCAGCACGTTTGAAAAATACAGGGAGCTCTCTCAATGCACTCGTCCTCGGGTTTTCCCAGTAATCATAGGAGAATGAAACCAACCACTGACTGCCCTGTGGTTTATGAGGATAAGTAAAATTATAAATTAGTGAACCATTCATGCTAATTCCAGATTCAGCCTATTTTCAATTGCATTCGCCCAGGAACTAATTATTTTTGATCGGCTTACTCCGTCTTCCCTCCTTTCTTTTTACGGACTCCACTGATCCGTTCCTGAGAGAATCCCACAAAATAAATTTTGGATTCCGAGTCCATCCAGACCTGAATAATGTTGAATAAAGTGATTTGATCCTTACTCATCACCCCACTACTATAAAAACTTCTAAACATTCAACTTTATTTTGGAAGAAGAAAAGTTTATTTCTTCAAAGCTAATATGTTTCTTCTTTTTCTTGTAAAAGAAAGTTAGGCAGCCAGTTTTCCACTAGTTCTCTTGGAAAGTTTTACTTCTACTAATTCTTACAGGATCATTTCGTTAATTCTATATACCAGAATTTGATTTCCAATCAGATATTTTCACTAATTTAAAAAAAAATTAGTTTGGTTTTTTTTTTTTTTGGCTGAACGTCTAGGCTCTGGAAACTTGGAGGTGCTACAAGCTTGATTCTTCGGAATGAAATACTGCTAAGAATGGCAAGACAGCTAGGGCATCTTCGGTACGCACTACGCGTCCTGTCGAACACCTATTTTTCGTCCGAATGATGAAACCAAATTCGCAAAACTCAGAAACATTTTTACATGATTTTTTCACAAGTTCGAGATTCCTTCGTTTCGGGACGCTAAAATCTGGCAATCACTGGAATGCTGGAAAAGTATACCAGAAAATGTCAAAATGTGCCACGTTGTGGGAAAAATATCACAAATTGGTAGAGTATGGCATTTTCTGGTATGCTATCCCAGCATTTTGGATCGGAAGGGCTATTGCGAAAGAAATCCAATTGACACAAGTGGAAGGAAATTTATTTATTTTAGGCAAAAGAAACCATGCAGAAAGAGCTAATAAAAGAAAATGGGAGAATCTCATGGTAAAAGTTAACTTTCCTTTCGCCTTTGAATATTTTACCCTATGAAAACAATAGTGAAATCAGAGAATCTTTCCAACTTTTTCTCGGTCTTGAATATTTCATTTTATTTTTAATCAAGTCAAATTCTTGGCTGATGTAACTGCTCAAATTGTCTTTGCATCTGATCTTATTGGGAGGGTTAAAATTGAAAAATGTGTATGAACACTTGACTTAATAAGAAGACGCCTGATTGATTTCAGTAGAAGAAAGTCTCGAATTTATTTTTATTACTGCGTAACTGGGGTTCGTTCGTGTCTTTTATGGGGCTCATTCAATTGGAAATGAAGTTCCCACGGGAAGCGTATTCAGGGATCTTGATAACTTGACTCTTTCAGATGTTAAGTAATTTACTTTCACTCTCACCAGAAGATTCGAAAGTCCTTAGCTCATCCGGAGAAACCCTGCATTCCACTCAATACAAAGAAAATCAATTCGACGATTTTTTGCATTGTTTTAAAAAAATCTTCGGGTTTTTTTTTTTTTTTTTTTGTAGAGGGTTGAAACATTCAGTATCTTCCCAAAAGATGTTTCTCTAGACTTTTTTTTGTTGGGAGGTAATTTGTCTCCGCTAGGACGCTCAGCCCCTGTTTGGTGGGGCTACGGTGCTCTAAATCAAGCTACTGAATTTCTTTTGTTGACATTTGTCCACAAACTTAAAATGGCGTATAGCGGTGTTGACTTTAAAATTTTCTCTTTTTGAATGATGGAGTTGGCTGAATTGGCAACCTTCTGTTTGGCGCCATTTTAAGTTTGTTGTCGTTTGTCTGCATTAGCGGCCATCCCAGATTTCAAAATCGCCAAACTTCCCAGACTTATGCTTTTACAACTTCGTGTAGACAGACTTTGTTACACTTTTAATCTGAGTATTTTTTAGTCATTAACCAGCTCAATTTACTTTTTTTTCCGGGCGTTGTTCTCGAAAGTTTTATAAAATCTTTGGCAGACATATAAGAAAAAATTCTTTCGCTCGTCGTCTTTAGGCGGCAAAATGTGCCCTTGGGTACATTATTAGCCAATTTTTCTCCGACTTCAATTCACCTGTAATTACAGGGTGATTGTACTACTTTTTTTAATAATTCTTTAAAATGGCGTATTTCCGTTAAGCGTTGGTCGATTTTAATGAAACTTGGCAGGCTTCTAGCCCAGATCCTAGTACACATGTATGAATTTTTACAGATTTTTTTCGGTCGCTTAAATGGAAAAAATTGCGTTGGAATCCAAGGGGTCCTCAAAAAAGTTTTCCGGCCGAACTTTTTTGTTTATCTATCCAAGAATTCTTCCTGTTCTAGGGCAAAACTAAACTGACGGTGGTAGCAAAGCTGTGCAGAAGCTCATGCCATGCTTAGTTACCATTGCTACCGTTTTTATGCTTAAGATCGAAGGGTCTTTTCGCAACTTGCGATAGTTTGAACGGTAGAATAAAGAGCTCGCCCTGTTGACTTTGCTGAGCCATGATAGCTTACACAAATCGCTTCAAAAGTCATGAAGACCCACAAAGGTAGCCTTCTGTGACAATTCCTGATAATGGTCCACGTGATATTGCTTTGTGGAACCCAAGATTTACCAAATATCCGCTGGTTCAGCTCAGAAGTCTGTCCAGCTCTTGCGTACCTCAAGAATTCGTGAAACAGCGTTACGGAATTCTTGCTACTTATGAAGTTGTAACGTTCTAATTTTAGCAAACCAACACTAAATCGTATATTGCATCCTCACAAAGACTGTAGGACAAAAAATTTGCGATCTGGTTTCCCTAAAGGCTTGAGAAAATTTTATCTTGAAAAATTACCACTGGAAAATTTTTTAAAGTACTTCCGAATTCCGCCGGCATTTTCACCGAAAAAAAATCTGTAAAAATTCTTACATGTGTACTAGGATGTGGACTATAAGCCTGCCAAGTTTCATCAAAATTGACCAACATTTGACGGAACTACGCCATTTTAAAGAATTATTAAATAAAGTACAATCACCCTCTATTTTTCAGTCGAAGACTGAAAAACTTGATATTTTGACTAAATCCCCGCACACTTATTTCGTCATAAAGTCAGAGAAAAATCATGAAATCTGGGAAAAGTAGTGAAAACTCACTTTTACCGTCTTATGAGAAAGTTGATTGTTATTTCTGTCTCTGTATAGAATGATTATTTTTTGTCTTCACTTCCAGGCGAAGAGTGCTCTGAGTCCTCTTCTGACTGACTTACACTAGGGGATCCTCTTAACTTAGGAATGATGCCATGGACCACTTACATTTTGATACTCTCAATTCTTTCAGTCAGAACGATTCCTGTTTCGTGTCTCAATGAATGTCTCAAGGACTTAAAAGGTAAAAATACTTTCTCCTCAACTTTTTAAACTACCTACATTTTTTCATAATTCAAAACTTCTTACATCACAGTCCGGGTTTCATGAGCACTTTTTCCATGTTTTTCATGAGATCTGAGATTGTTGCCTCTAGTTTTTGAGCTTGGAGAAAAATTATTTCATCCTACTTTCTAGTCTCTCTATTTAGAAAACCCTAATGAAGAAAAAAAAGTTAAATATTGAGAAAAAGTTAATCTGTTACTAACTTACGTTGAATTACCTTCAACCTCTACACGAGCGGAAAACAAAGTTTATAATGTAAATTACATTTAAAATTAAAGGGATTTTCTTTTAAATTTTTAGAAGTGACGCCACGACGCTTTTTCCATTTGGAGAATGATATTCATAGTATAAAGCTAGAAAGTTCTGGTCGCCTGGGACATCGTCTCATTACAGAGGCCTTTCGTATCTTTCTTAAGGAAGTACTAGGCTATGAGTCAGTTACTCTTGTTGTGGTAGAAGACCACTTCAATACAACAGCAGCTCTGGATCGCCTTACGGGTGATCGAACTAAGCTTCAACTTGAAAGGTATAACCTTATTACCAGAAATTAATTTTGAATTTCAAGATAAGGCATGCGGAAATGAATTATTTTCTTTTTCATGGATCCAGAGTTCCGGATGCAATGATTAACCTCGGGATTTGGCTCTCTCCGGATGTAGACCTCGCGGATTGGACAAATGGTGGGGTTGTTGAGAACTGTGGACACATTGGGTTCAGTGGAAGGTAAGCAATTTCTCAATCATTTCAAGGGAATTCCGTAAATAGAAAGGATCGATATGAGTATTGGATGTTTTTCTCATTCATTCAAATCTGCTTGGAAATTAAGGTCTGTATTGATCCTCGGCACCGGTAAATTAAGACAAATTTAAAAATTCTTAGTTCTCTAGATTTTTTGAGATTTTTTATAATTTTATTCATTTATTTCCTTTTTATTTTTCCTTCTAATGTTGCAGAGTATCCTTGTACGTTATCTGAAAAAAGTGCTTGTTTTTTATACTAAACTTTCACTCTCCATTCGTTTTGTACCGAAAATTTCCTCCTTCCCCTGCTCTCTTCAGCACTTCCTGGAATGCTGTTTTTGCCGTAAGATTCTCTTCCGACTCTTTTGATTGAATGAAACATATACAAAGTGAAAGGCACTTAAAAACTTTTCCCTTAAGTCCTTCACATAAAGAAAGTCTCCTCCCCGCAAAGTAATGGGCCAGTCATCAGAAAAACATTTGAGTGAATGGGAGCTGCGGTTTGTGCAGTGACTGTCTAATCGAATTTGATGCTAAGCTGACAAGGGAGCCTCGGTGAATGCTCGAGTCAAGCAATTACAGGGTGTATATGATTATGTAAGGGCGGAAAAAGCTTTCTTATGGAGTTCCAATGAGTTTGGAGAAAGTCGCCATCACACAATCATTTATACACCCTGTATGAGGCACACACACACAAAGTTCTCAGATCGAGACTCGACAAACTCGATTTTTGTACTAATTGGTCGAGTCTCGGTCCGGCCAGAGGTTTGACGAGTTCGACCAACAAATGGGACCGTCGACTAGTCGACGGGTTTTACCAATTAGTACCAAATCGAGTCCATCGACACTCGATCTGAGAACAGTGCACACAAATTTTGGGTCGTTCGGAGAAAGTTCCAGCAAAAAATAGTATCTCCATGTTACTGTTTGCAAATAACGTAATAAAACAACGAGAAAAGTGGGGAGACTGCCCACTTATCTCGTACGTAATTTGCAAACAGTACTATGGAAATTTCCAGATGCTATTTTTTGCTGGAACTTTCTCCGAACGACCCAATTTATTTCTTCCTTAAACAACGACATTTTTTTCAAAACTTGTAGACATAAGCATTTGGCAAGTTTTAATAAAATCTAAAATCTCAAGAAATTTTTTCGGAGCAGCTTTTTGAAATATTTAGCATGAAACAAATCAGCAGGTGATTTTCGTACAAATCATTGTAAATTCATCCGACAGGCAGGCGCATTGCTGGTTTGCCTAAGATTTGCCTAAAACACAAGCATCACGTGGGGATGCTCCCTTGTGAGAAGGTTTGAAAGGAAATTGAAAGGAAGCAGTTTGTGAAATTTAATGAGGACGGAGCACTGGGATTGCCACGAAACGAATCCATGTCATACCATTTGACTGCCCATAAAATTTATGTCAGGAATATTTTCCCAACTGCCAAGTCAAGAAGATAAGAATGTCCGGATGCTCTGAGAAGTGCATAATTGCATTTAGTAAAACAGAAGCTACAGCAGCTGGGGTAGCTCAAATTAATTAATTCATTCCGAGAGGCACGTCAATCACCCAGCTTTTTCTTAATGGGGAAGAATTTAATGGTTTTGAGGTCAGGATGAAGTCTGTGCAAATGTTTATGTTTACGTTAGGGAGGAGCACTTAATCACCCCATAAATCAAATTTAACTATTTTTGAAATTGAATTAAGTCTCCTCCTGTTATCTCCTTGTTTACGTTGGATAAGATAAAGGCTCATGCTTAAATGATCCAGAGAATTCTCTGCACTATGAATTCCCTGTGGTCTGACTAACGACTGTCGTATTTAAATGAGTTTAGAAAAAATAGTTCAAAGCTCGTCAGAATTCAGCTGAAACTTTTAATTTTCTCCCAGCGGAGCTTCATGACCCTCTCTGCCTAATTTCTGTGCAAATGTTTATGTTTACGTTAGGGAGGAGCACTTAATCACCCCATAAATCAAATTTAACTATTTTTTTTGAAATTGAATTAAGTCTCCTCCTGCTATCTCCTTGTTTACGTTGGATAAGATAAAGGCTCATGATTAAAATGATCCAGAGAATTCTCTGCACTATGAATTCCCTGTGGTCTGACTAACGACTGTCGCATTTAAATGAGTTTAGAAAAAATAGTTCAAAGCTCGTCAGAATTCAGCTGAAACTTTTAATTTTCTCCCAGCGGAGCTTCATGACCCTCTCTGCCTAATTTGTTAATTTGCAAATTGTTTTTATAACCTCGAGGGAGGAGGAATGAATTATTTATAAAAGAAAAAGCGTAATATGAGCTCCTCTCCTCGAGTCAGACTGAGCTTTTTCCATATCAATTAACTTTAGACTAGGAAGAAAAGTCAGATTGCGACTTTTGAGCTTTCGTTTTCTTTTTCCTCTCATGCGAGGAGAGGGAAAGGATCCGTGTTGTTTACGAAACTGCCTCCAGGATTCCATCGCCCCGCTCTGAAACTTGAAAAACTTATAAGGGAACCACAGCACTAGCTTTTTCACTTCTCCAGCTCCTTCGCGATACTCCGAAAAAAAATTTGGCTGGTAATTTGTGAAGCTACCGTTTCAACTTCCGGTGCGAATTTCTCCGGCGGGATTAAAGTTACAGGGCGGTTATAAT
>JABASM010001840.1:0-12859 GCA_019776545.1 Brachystomella parvula | reverse complement strand
CATTGTCCAACCCAATGTACGACCGTGGAGACGAACTTCCTCCTGGAGTCGGCTCGCCGCGGGAAGACCACATGGACATAGCTCCTCACCAGGGCTTCCTGAGTACGGCTAACCTGGGGAGGGGACTGGCCATCCCTGAACCGGGGGTGCACGGCTTAGTCGGAGCAGAGGGCTCCATTCAGTCCTCGCACGTCGCTACGGTACAACATAAGTCCCACGGTATGGAAGTTGATCCGTTCAACAGCTTGAGTGCTGCGAACGATGACAGTGAGATGATCGAAGTTGATCCGTTCAACAGCTTGAGTGCTGCGAACGACGACCGTGGGATACTGGAAGTTGAACCGGTACGGAACTCCGCGTGTCCTACCGACGACCTCTTAAAAGTTAATGTAAACCCGTTACCGTACGGAAGCCGTACTAACGAGGTAACCCCGGTACGGTACTACCGCTGCCCTACCGAAGACCCGAGCACGAGGGGTGTTGATTCTTTGTGGGACTCTTCTAGTCCTGATGAGGAGCTAGAGGACGAGGATGATTTTGAAGATGAACCGTTGTGGCTGGATAACAGTCCCAATGATGATAAAGAATTTTTTAACATCCCTGCCGTGAATTCAATTCGCTGCAACGAGGGAATACAAGTAGGGGTAAAGTACGAACTGTGTATTGAACCGGACTGCCTCATCACCGTCGAGGTCACGGTGGATGACAGCACCGAAATTGATTTGAATGATTATGAATTTCAACCCTGTGTCGGGGTGGAGTGGAAGCACTCAGTCCAGATATATCCGAATCTGATTAGGACCACCGTGGACACGGTTACAATCCACAATTTCTCGGGGTACAAACTGAACTTCCCTAAAGGCTTAGTGCTGGGGACGCTGCGACCGTTGGCAGAGTGCCCGTGGGTCGCGACCATGACGTCGAACCTAGCTCAGCTACACGTACAGGACCGTCCCGTGTCCGACGTACCTCAGTCCCGAGACCCAGCACGGCCAGAATTTAGCATGGGTCTTTTTGATGTATATAAGGGTGCCTCAGACGAGGACAAGCAAGAGTTAGAAAAGATTCTTAAAGAATATTACGATGTTTTTGCGTTCTCTAGTGCAGAACTAGGATGTACAGATTTAGTACAGCATTCGATTGACACCGGGGATCATCCCCCTATCAGGCAGAAGTTGTGGAATCGTTACTCATTAATTGAACAAGAAATTATCGACAAACAGGTTAAAGAAATGTTAGATTGTGGTGTCATAGAACAATGCTACTCTGATTGGGCTGCGAACGCAGTCCTAGTGAAAAAGAAAGATGGTAAATTCAGATTTTGTTGTGACTACCGTCCCCTGAACAAGATAACCCGAATTCAGGCTTACCCAATGGCTAGCATTAATGATGTGCTGGACTCCTTTTCAGGAAGTACCGTATTTAGTACATTAGATTATTTGAATGGGTTCTGGCAGATTAA
Organism: Brachystomella parvula; assembly: GCA_019776545.1. Lineage (NCBI taxonomy): Eukaryota > Metazoa > Arthropoda > Collembola > Poduromorpha > Brachystomellidae > Brachystomella > Brachystomella parvula. Next base: position 11,397 of record JABASM010001840.1, on the reverse strand, counting down.
GATGCGAGAGGACGACGGCTCGCATCTTAAAACTGCATTTATTACCAAACGCGGTACTTATTGTTACAAGAGGATGCCCTTCGGGGTAGTCAACGGTCCAATGGAATATCAGCGCCTCATGGACCGGCTGTTCCATGATATCCGCGACCAGGTGGGAAACTACATGGACGACGTCACCCCACATGGTTGCGGAATGGAACAGCACAACCAACGGTTGATCGCCGTACTCCAGAAAACCAGAGACGCGGGCTTAAAGATTAAAGCCCAAAAATGTAAATTTTTGTATGATAGGGTGAAGTATTTAGGGTTCGTTGTTAGTGGAGCCGGTGTCGAGCCGGATCAGGAAAAGATCGATAGTATTCTCAAAGTTCCGCAGCCACGAACGTTGACTCAGCTACGATCATTTATGGGAATGATCAACTTTTATAGGAGGTTTATCCCAAAATTGTCTTTTCATGCACAGCCACTGCACCAATTGATGAAAACTTCTCAGGTTGCAGCTCCTTGGGGTTCCGAGGCCACGGCCTCGTTCATTAAGTTAAAGGAGATGCTAGCAAACCACGTTACGTTGGACCACTTCCGTCCCGAACGGGACACAGAGGTTCAGACGGACGCGTGTGACTACGGCATCGCTGCTACCTTATTTCAAATTAAGTTGGTTCCTCAGGCAGGCAAAAAAGATCTTAAAGTACCGGTACCCATTCAGTACGCAAGCAAAACGCTTAGCGGTTCCCAGCTCCGATGGAGCACGCCGGAAAAAGAAGGGTTTGCTCTCATCTTTTCACTTCACGTGTTTCGCCCCTACCTAGCCTTGAGACCGTTTACCATTAAAACAGATCACGTCTCGCTCACATACCTAAAAGACCTCAAGAACCCTACATCTACCCGTATTGGTAGGTGGGCGTTGAAATTACAAGAATTTAATTGTAAAATTATCCATAACCCCGGACGGCTTAACGTGGTAGCGGATGCTTTATCCCGTAACCCATTTGAGAAAGCAGTAGATGACAAGGAGATTTTAGAAATTCCGACGTTTGCTATCCAAACCCGAGCGCGGACGGCAGCCGCTGCCGGCAAGAACGTTGCCGTCCGTACAGAGAAGGTTAAGTCCAGCGACAACCGTCAACTTACACACGGTGCGGAAAAACCAACGACGCAGCCAAAAAAACCGGTTCTCGTTCGTCCACGTGACGCTACTCCTAAGCCCACCGCAGTAACCGAACCCACGAGCCAAGTGCTCCCTCGTACGGACTTAGTTCAGCCCAAAGGTGTGACATTACAATGTAAGACCGACGAATCCCTTGACCATTCGGAGATTAATTTTGACTTTGACTTCTTCGAACACCAGATAGTGGACGAATGGATTAAAGAACTCTATGCGCACCTGGACGATTTGACGGACTTTATAACAATTGACGACGTCATGTATAAAGTCGAAGAGGACGGTACGCACCGTCTGGCAGTCCCACTCTCCCTGCGTGGCATCCTTATAGAAGCGTACCACGCCAGTCGTTTCTGCGGTCACCTCGGACGCAATAAAACGACGGATAAAATTAAACAGCGTTTCTACTGGCCAAAAATGGACCAGGAAATTGATGCTTACTTAAAAACATGTATCACGTGCAACGTGCACAAATTGCCAAACAAGAGACGACCGGGACTTTTGAAACCTATCAACCCCTACCGAGGTCTTCCCAAGCTCGCTCCAGGATCGTTCGTTTCAGTAGACCTCCTCGGTCCCTTTCCCGTTTCCCTTAGCGGTAACCGCATGATCATCGTTCTTTCCGATTTATTAACAAGATATGTGGTGGTAGAAGCCATCCCTAATGGTACAGCTGAAGAAGTCGCACGCTTCTTGGTCGATAAGTTCATTTGTGTGTATGGCATGTTTCAAGTAATTCTCTCAGATAACGGAAAATGTTTTCAATCAAAACTGATCAAATGCTTAGGAGAACTGCTGGATTTCAAACAGCTATTCACAACCCCGTTCGGGCCACACATCAACGGTCTGACGGAACGGTTCAACCGCACGGTTGCCACTATGTTAGCCGCGTACATCCCGCAGACGTCGTACGCACAGTGGGACAAGTACATCCCTTCGGTGGTGTTCGCACATAACACGTCCCTCCACGCTACTTTAAAAGAGATTCCGTTCTACCTCATGTTCGGTAGGAACCCTCGCCTCCCACAAGACGTAGCGCTTGGACTTCCGTCCCCGTCCCTAGCAGCCGACAGTCATGTGGTACGATTAGAGGATGCATTTGCCAGAGCCAAAGCAAATTTGCTGTCCAGTCAGACTAAAACGAAGGATAAATTCGATGTGGGGCGCGAACAAGCCAACTACAAGGTGGGAGACTTGGTTTACTACGATGCTCCAACCCGAAAAGTAGGGATCCCAGATAAACTTCAGCCTAAATCCCGTGGCTTATTCCGGGTAGTAAGCATAATCACAAAACTGAGTTATTTTATTGAGTCTATTAAGCCAGGTAAAAACGGTAAACCGACCAGGGAACGCGTCGGTGCGCGTCACCTTCGGCTACACTACCGTAACTTAACGGTTCCAACTCAAACCGAAACCCAACCAACCGAGACGCAGAGTACAGCTCGTGCTGACGCGACGCACACCGTTCACGACCTTCACGGGGTCTCTGAGAAACGTAAAGCGAACAACGCTGCTTCTTCCTCAAAGACAGCCGAAGCGCAAAACAAACATAATTAAACACAGGGACCATCCACGGTTCCTTGAAAGCACTTTGAACATACTAACATAGTCTAGCGTACTCATAGCTAAGTAATCCCATAAACCGGCAATCCTAAAAATACTAGGACTACGCCAGCTCTGCACCAAAATCACAATTACATTGCATATAAGCATTAAGCTAACTTTTATTATCAGTTACGTTCGGTGTCCACCGACTCAGCGTAAGAACCAAGAGGTCGCACACCGTCAACGGTGACTTGCAATGCAGGTCTGACTCACGCTCAGGTTGTGTTTGTAATATAAAATATAATAGCTAGCTCGCGTAAGTTTTGGTTTGGGTCACACCGACCAATTAAGTAAAAGGCAACGGGACGAAACAACACAACCCTTGCACGGAGACCCTGCTTCGCAGGCCTCACTCACGTCAAGGTTGTGCTCGTAGTCTATAACTCAGTCTTAGTAAAAATACAAAAAAAAAAAAAGAAAAAAAAAAAAAAACCTCATGAAAAAAAACGTATTCAAAATGCTTTCAAAAAAAAAAAAACAAGAAAAAATGATCTAAAGAAGCCATCAGAGTAGCGACTTTAGCCCGCACTAATATTAGTACAATTTTTAATCATAACTTATAATTTTCTTTTCTTTTCTTTTGTTTTGGAGTTCTAAGAACCACGACGGAGTGTAAGAGACCACTACACCCACAATGTCATCCGTGGACCCACACGTAACCTTTGGCATGGCACGGCCCCGTTACCACGACGGCCAACCCGTCAGTGCGACGTTCTACCGGGACAAACCTCCGCCATCCGCCTCGGTTCCGACCGCACCCTCGGTTCCACTCAGGCACTTCATCCCCCCCTCGACGTACTACGTACCTCGAGCACCGCAACGTACGTCAACGCAACCGTCTGCCAGCCGTGTCTTTAAACCATCCAATATGACGTAACATAAAATTCAATTTTAGTTCTGTGTGGTCCACAGGCATCGTCTCTTACACTAAAGCTTGTAATTAATTTTAAAATTAGCATATCCTATCATATTTGTAGGTAAGACTTTAGGTTAAGGGTACTCGGCCAGGGTTTTCCTTTATAAGATCACAAAGGGTTTTCCCTTGGCACTAGGCTCAAATGGGGAGACCCACAAATATCAGGTAATTTTAAACTTTCCTTACATAACCATCCAGAGTCACGAATCTCAAGCTGCGTTTTAATTTGAACTTCACTAAACACTCCGTTTAAATTTTTCTTATCCTCCAATTCGGAGACATAGCTTTCTTATTGGCATTTTAAATTCTATTTTGGAAAATAAAACCTCCTTTTGTACATAACGGTACGGAGCGTTCATATTAACGATCGTTATTTCTTGTTTCATGTCCGGCATCCGCTGGCCAGGGCAGTGTTTATCTAAGCCTACCAATCCAAAACACATACACCGTCATGTACAGGAGGAGGGAAGTCGAAGGGAAGTCGTGGGCAGACAACGACCACGCAATCATTTCCGTTTCATACTCTCCACCGATTCTCAAAGTCACACGTGATGGTATTTATTTAGTTTTTTTTTGGCAGTTCTAATTCTCGATTTCACTGTAACGCTAAAACATAATAATGATTTTTTTTTGGGGCGTACTTACTTTAGAACAGCATACCGATTTTTGTCTTTGGGCTTTTGTTCACAAACGGGAGCATGTAAACGCATTCCATCATGACATCCAACTCTCACTTCTGACTGTTGGTTATCCGACTCTTCAGGATACATACCTTTTTACCCTCCACAAACCTCCACAAAACCCGTGCGTTGGTGTCACCGTCGGCTTGACAACGGTGACAGGGACACGGTGACACAAGGAAAAGGCACCGTGCCACAACTAACATCACTCCTGCTTACATTCTCTCATCACCCCAGCACTGCAACAAGGTGTTAATTCTCGTTTCTTTTTTTCGTCTCCAAGCAACGCTACGACCGAATACAGGAATAGTTCTTAACAAAAGGGGGCAGGTTAGGTATTCCAGTGGCACATCCTATTCTAACTCTACACCAGGGCTGGACTAAAGTTTCTTGGAACTAGATACATTGTAAGCAATAGACGTTGAGATGGGATGAAATAATGGCTTGGGAATGTCCAAACGACGTTTGCCTTTTTGGAACGAGTTGGTTTTCCTCGTAGGAGTGGCTCCCGGTAACATCCACGTTTTCAAGTGCTAGGGAAATACCGTGCGACTGTGGTGGTGTGAGCCGGTGGAGTGCTGTGGCCGATTTTCATTTCTTAAATGGTGCTTTTAAGCGGAATAAATTCCAGTAGGAATTCAAAGGAGCTGAGAGTAATTGAGGCTGAATTCAGCCGTAATCCGAATTGAGTTCAGCCTGGTATTTTCCCATTTTCCCTTCAATTTTCCCGAAAAATGAATCCAGAGCGTTGGAGGCATGGATTCTTAGGATTGGTGAAACTTCGGCCCAGCAGCCCAGCTTCCAAAAACGACACCGTCATACTGCGAATCAGCCGCCACACTTCTCATTATAATCAGGTTAACTGATGGAGAGGCAATCTTTAAGCGAGGAGTGGTGGTGGAATCTAAATAGAGTTTTTGATTGACACATAATTTGGAATTCCCGCCAATTGGATATTCGAGATGTGAGACGCGGGAGATGGATTCTTCGTTCAAACTTAAAACTATTTTTTTTCCAGACCAGGTTTCTGCTTAATGAACCACTATTATGTTGCCAAATTTCCGTTGGGGATTTCTCTTCCAGTTTGATTTCCATGGGCTGTTGCATGAAAAAAACTGAGAGGGTAGCAGGGTGACACTTGAAAGTATAGCTCATACAACTCTGCTTCATCCATNGTTTGATTTCCATGGGCTGTTGCATGAAAAAAACTGAGAGGGTAGCAGGGTGACACTTGAAAGTATAGCTCATACAACTCTGCTTCATCCATTTCTCTTACCAGTTTTTTTTCGTTCCGACTGTATACGTTTTTATGGATTTAGCGAAAATTCCCCTGGGAAGTATCGAATGTCGGCCGCGTTTTCTCTACGTTCGCGGGTTTTTCCTCCACATGGTTCTCACTATTATTCTTTTGTATTTAACATGCAATTCTTTTCCTTTCCCGGATTACTTTGTATGATTTGAAAAAACCGGAAATCAACTTTTAATCGGGACAGTTACTATAACAGTATTTGGTGTTTTTGGGTTTTGATTTGGGGCCTCAGCAGCGTCCTTCACTAACCAGCAATGGCGGAATGGGAATTTCGGTTGCTTCCAAAAATAATTAAAATTATTCCGGTATTCACAAACAATACTCCTTGTGGAATTTACAAGTCGCTTATGGCTACGGTGGCCGTCGCTGTACCAATGACGATGACGTGACGAGGCCGGCGAACGCTGTACCGTGCATCGGCCACCGGCTCTTCTTCCTAGCAGGAGGTTCGTTTCTCCGCCGGCTCACCGTCTCCTACTCTCTGTACTATGGGTCACGTAGACTACTACTCAATTACCCCACTGCCCCTCCTCATTCCTCTGTCGAGTCTTCTGTTGTTCTTTAAGTTCCTATTTCCAAAATTAAATCTTAACTTTCTGACCAACTGGACTAAGTGGACTTGGGAGGACGTCACGATGTGTATAGAGCGCTAATCTGGTTTTTGAAGAAAAATTCCCAATCACTGCAGCTAGGTTTATTTTTATTTATTCATTCAAAGTAATCATGAAAGGAAAATCGGAAGTAGCATAGGGGCTTGACATAAATTGGAGTCCCACACCCAACTCTCTACGTGTATGTATTCACAAAATGCCTCCTCTTCATTCAACATATACAGGGCAATTCTTTTTGAAACGGAATGATTCATAATTTATTAATTTGTGTATCATCCAGCCAAATCAGTTTCTGGCTAAGGGAATTTAAATTCGAGATGCTACTTCTCAGTATCCTATAGCAACCATTTTTGAAGTATTCCGTTTCAAAAGAATGACCCTGTACCTACTACTCAGTCAGACTCGGAACTGCTGCCACTACCGTCACGTGTCTCTAGGTCTCCCTCTCCGTCCCCTTCCTTCTTATCCTTTTGGCTTTCATGATCCGAACCACTATCGGAATCTGAAGATGGGCTCCTGGCATTTGAAGGGGGGTATTCAGCGTCCGCAGGTGGATAGAGGGGCAGTCCGTCCAGCATCATATAAATGGGCTCTCCATATGCATCCCGGCCGACGTTCTTCAGGGGAGTCACTAACTTGTGCATCTCCTTGTGGTGACGACGAGCATCCTGCGTCCACCTATCACACCACCAAAGAGCACACGGCTGTTCATGACGTGGTCTGCGTGCACGGGGACGGTTCCTGTTCGAGTCACGTGAATTAGCATCTGCAGCCGAGGCGTCATAAGCTTTCTTTGATGCTGCGGTCGAGGGTACGGCGGACTGGTTGGGAGCATAGTCAGGATCCAGGCCATTGGACGAGCTAAAGGAAGATCGATTCCTACGTTCTTCCTTGCGAGACGCTTTCGAGAGTGACCCTTGATCACGGCTTTTCGCACTCGAACGGCTAGGCTTCCCTTCAAGCGAACGATGACGCTGTTTTCCATGGTGGGAGATCCTTGACGGGGAATGCCGGCCTTGATCCTTACTCCATGAACCCTTTGCCGAGGTCCCGGCAAGGTCTTTGAGCGGGGAGGGGGGGTGACGTCCATCCGGCTCTGCAGTTGATCGGTGCTTTTTGGAAGCCGTCTTCGGATTTCCGAATGCCTCCTTTCTTTTTAAACTCTCTCCACCTCCGGTCTTCTCTTTAACCGAATCCACCGCCATCAGATGAATTTTCGGGACGAACATCGGCTGTGCTACCGGTAACTCGGACAAAGAGGCCAACGCAGCCTTCACGTCCTCCGCTGATATCATTGCATGGGACTTCAAGTGGTCTTTCATTTGGTCGGCAGTAGAAAAGGGTTTTTGGCATGCAAGAAAGGGGCAGACAAATAACAGGAGGCTTGGCGGTTTCCCCTGCAAGTGAAAACCAAAAACACATGAGCACTGACTATCACATTTACATTTTACTGTCGTTTTCCTACTCCTCTTTGTGTTCCTCCTCGGGTTTCTACAATTCAAAGGGTAGGGAATACGTACCTCACTTGGCATCGTGGGTGGCACTGGCGACTTGTCGTCTTCGTCGACGGTGTTCCCATTCGTCAGACTGTTCTCTCCTTCACGCATGGCCACAGTACTCATCGGCTTGGTCGGTGTGGAGGCCTGAAAATCACATACAATAATGATATTTTCTCATCCGCCATTGTTCTTCTCTCACTTTCTGAAACATACATACAATAATAACATTTCCTCATCCGCCATTTTTCTTCTCTCATTTCTCGAAAATTACATGCAATAATAATATTTTCTCATCCGCCATTGTTCTTCTCCCACTTCTCGAATATTACATACAAAAATGATGTTTCCTCATCCGCCATTTCTCTTCTCTCACTTTCTGAAACATACATACAATAATAATATTTCCTCATCCGCAATTTTTCTTCGCTCACTTCTCGAATCCGCCATTTCTCTTCTCTCACTTCTCGAAAATTACATACAATAATAATATTTTCTCATCCGCCATTGTTCTTCTCCTACTTCTCGAAAATTGCTTACAATGGTAGTATTTCCTCATCCACCATTGTTCCTCTCTCACTTGTATACTCAGTTTCCTTCATGGGTTGTCTGTCGTTCACCCCTTGCCTCTCCCACGCACACAGAGACCTTATTTTCCCAATTCCGATGGTCGATATCACTCACCTCTCCAGCACTTCCCTCTTTCACTCCTTCATCTTCAACGTCGGCGCCAGGGGCACCCATCATCCCCGGCGCTGTAAACGTCTCGACTTCAACATGGGAAGCGGCATCCTTCACTTTCCCGCCTCCACCTCTTGTCTGTCGTTCACCCGTTGCCTCTCCCACGCACACAGAGACCTCATTTTCCCAATTCCGATGGTCGATATCACTCACCTCTCCAGCACTTCCCTCTTTCACTCCTTCATCTTCAACGTCGGCGCCAGGGGCACCCACCATCCCCGGCGCTGTAAACGTCTCGACTTCAACATGGGAAGCGGCATCCTTCACTTTCCCGCCTCCACCTCCAACGGCACCAGCCACAGTCTTCATCGGCTTGGTCGGTGTGGAGGCCTGAAAATCTCCTCTTCCCAGTTCTCCCTTCATCAGGAGTCAAAGTTATTTTTGTTGTTTTCGGCCTTCCACCAAAATTTTTATAATTGACGAGAAGAAGGAATCAGTAACAATGCAATCATGTTTCACAATAATAATAACTCCTCATCCGCCATGGTTACGCACACGGGGACCTGATTTCCCCACTTCCGATGTTTCATATCACTCACCTCTTCATTACGGTTTCCAGCACTTCCCTCTTTCCCTCCTTCATCTTCACTCACTTCCTGGGTGGTACGCGCTTCCACTCTCACATCTGAGGAGTTCTCAGCTACTCCTGGTGCTTCGCCACGCAGGGTCCAGTTCAGCGTCAAGCTCACGCTCAGGTCTCCAGGTCCATTGTTCCCCTGTCACAGAAATAAGCGTTAGCTATGTTAAGACATTCACAAACGCTCTTGTTTTCATCCCCTATCATCACCCCCATTCTAAGCTCTTTCCCAATGGGGACATTTTAATCGTTTGGTTTTTTTCCTCTCCTTACTAACGACGGCTCTGATTTATTGTTTTTAACATGAACCCTGAAAGGGAATTTATTTTTCTTGTACCCAGAATTTTTTTTTGTAAAATGACAGGCAGTTCCCATCGTGTCCAACACGGGAATCATAATTTCCTAGTTTCTCTTCAGTACTGACGCAAGGCATTAAAATCTACACTGCCTTTTTGATGGCTCTTGTTCCTGGAAAATTCTGTCTCTTCCCACGACACAGTCCTCACCTCTGTCAATTTCTGTTTGATTTATCTTATTACACTTACCCCACCAATGGAATTCTGAAGCAGTGCACTTTCATCTCCGATTTTCCCGAGTTGGAGACCCATTTCAGTGTTTTTCTCACTCGTTGTTCCTTGTTGCTTCTTAGAATCTGTATTTTCCCAGATACTCAGAGCCCTCCCAAAATGCACTTGACGAGAAGAAGGGAGCAGTAGCAATGCGATCAGGTTTCACATAGTCTCTCTCGAACCGTGACGATCCACTTACAAGGGTCTCCACCCCACATGTTTTAATCCACTTCCAAGAGTCTCCTCTCACTCCTCACATTTTTCTGTCCCTTGTCTTGTTCTACTCCTCTTCCCAGTTCTCCCTTCATCAGGAGTCAAAGTTATTTTTGTTGTTTTCGGCCTTCCACCAAAATTTTTATAATTGACTGAGAAGAAGGAATCAGTAACAATGCAATCATGTTTCAGCCACTTACAAGGGTCTCCACCCCACATGTTTTCAATCCATTTCCAAGAGTCTCCTTACATTTCTCACATATTTCTGTCCCTTTCCCCAGCCTATTGTTTCGCCTTATCAGGAGTCAAACTTAATTTTAAATTTTATGGTTTTCGGCTTTCCAAAAAAAAAAGCAAAAAAAAGCAGTTTATTGGACCTTCACTCCTCTCCTCCATAAACTTTACAGCTTCCGTCCGGCCGGATGGCCCTTCATAACTCCATTCAACCGTTTTTCCATGTATTATCGTTTTCTTGGTTGGGAACGATTCCCTATAATTGTTTTCCAGTATTCTTGTTTTCTTGGTGGACAAAAAAAAAAAAAAAAAAAAAGCGAAAACATTCTGTCCTCCAATTTTCGCCAATCGGTCCAATTGCAATTGAGGACAATTGCGATAGCGACAGGGGGGAATATGTTGGGGGGTGGGGGCCGACCAGCTTGGCCTGGCGAAAATTATTTTTCTGTTTTTCTGGTTCTTGGGAGTGAGAAGATGAAGATCTTCATCTTCTCTCCCAAGAATAGACTTGAAGGGATCCCTTCACTTAGAGGGCGGGGCGTGAGTCTCAAAAAGGCTCTGCAGCTGGAGATTCGAGGCTCTTGGCCTTCATAAAATACTCTCTCTCTCTCTTGACTCTTTTTCCTAGGAAGTCTCCTTCTTCGGTGAATAAAGAACCAAAAGTCCAGTAAAATAATAGAAAACTTGCTTTCTTTATTATTCCGCTTACTACTTTCTTCGGCTACTCGGTGGCTTTTCTGCCACCCCCACATGGTGGCAACGGCGAGATGTTTCGTTCTAGCCAGAAAGTAAGTGAAAAGACAAAAATTCGTTTTTGAGACAATAGTGAAGAAAGTGAAAAAACAATAGTGAAAATCAGTAAACTTCAAGAAAGCGAGTCATCGTCGCCTAGTTGAGAAAACAAAGTGAGCCATTGGCTATTGTGTCGGAATTCACATTTACCAGAGACATCAGACAGACCTCCGCGTCTTTTTAAAGACGACAGAAGCTTCGTCAACTACTTTCTCGTAGTGCCCGTTTCAAGACTCTGGTAACCAACACCGTGCAAAGTCAACAGCATCCATTCTCGCGTTCGAAGAAACTTTGAGACAATAGACGTTTCATGAGAGTGAGTACGAGTGAACCAAGAAAATCTAAGCCACGAGCCAGATCGAGCCCAGCAGCCGAGCGAAGCCACTCGACGAAGTCCCACCACGTTCCCTAAGAGTTTCCAGCCTCTCAGATTCCGGGTGACAGCCGACTTACAGAAGTCCTCGTCCTCGTCCACGTCCTCAGGGTCCACCC
>JABASM010001839.1:0-10214 GCA_019776545.1 Brachystomella parvula | reverse complement strand
GTGCGAAATAGAGGCAGAACCCGCACGTGGCAAGAAATAAAACACTCTACCATGTGTTTACTCTTTGCCGAAATCATTTTCTAGTCTTCATAAAAACGGAAATAAAATTGGATTAGGATGAAAGAGCCAGATTTAGATTTTTATTTCAAATCTACCAACCCCATCATTTTTTTCTCTCTTTTTTTTACAAATAGATTTTTACTCAGGAATTTTTATTTTATTTTAGCAGCTGTTTAATTTTAGTTTTTTTTGCATGGTACGAAAAAAAATCTCATGTTCTCACTTTATGGATCTATGTATTTTTAAGTTCGAGAACACAAAATCGTGGCAAAAATCGAAAGGTAGTCATAATTCTGTTGGCAAAATAGAAATGGAAATCGGAATAATAGTTTAAATAATTTTCAAACCTCACATTCTATTTTCGTTTTTTTTTTTTGCTAATTTTTTTTTGTATAGTTCTCAGCATTTTATTTTTCCAAGAAAAATTAATTCAAAGAGTCAAAAATTCAAAATTAGAAAAAAGATGCTGGTTGGGAAATTTTCAAAGCTGATACTAATAAAATGAACAAAATTATAATTAAGAACTTCATTAAAATTTTTGTAAAGCATCAGAAATTTCAAATTTACCGCCGGGCGTTACAAATAATCATCTGCTAAATTCAAGCAATTTTTTTTAAAAGCAGCTATTAGTTTATATTCTTCAGATTTGTAGAAACAAAATCCTAAAACACCAGTAAATATTTGTATGAATAAAGAATCTGTTTATTTTTTGAGAGGCGGGCGAAACCGACTTTGTTCTCTGTTTGTGCAAAATATTAGAACTGAGGTTTGGAAAATGTTATTTTTGGCTGGAGAGAAGCTGTAGTCATTCTTCTTCTTGCCAATTAAAAACCCATTTCCTAAAGCCATAATGAAGCCAAGGATTAGTTTACCAATGAATTCCCTTACTTTCCTTCGTCTTGTTTTACTCTCTGGATTTGGAAAAGTTTAGAGGAAAAGGCCTCTTCTTGTTTCTAACCACAAAATTTTATCTCAATAGAATTATAAGTAACTCAATCCTTTCCGCATTTTATTTGCATTTTCTACCCCACCCTCTTTTCCTCCAAATATTGTTTTTCCTGTTTTTTTCCTCTAGCCAGACGGAACTCTCCTCACTTTTAATTTGAAATTCAGCTTTTCGTTTCCGCAGCGGAACTCTGCCTTTTAATTTAGCAGCAAAAAATAAACAAAAAATAAAAGCGGAATTGAATTTTTAGTCTAAATAAAATAAAAATTCGCATAAAAAAAAAGTAAAAAAAAAAAGTCAAATGAAAAAAGCAGGGGAAAGAATGATGTGTTGACTATTGACGTCTCCCTTGGATTTTTCTTAAGTTCCCAGGCTCGGAGCGTGAATTGGTCATTTACGTCATTTCCAGTCGAGTCCTAATTTAAGGTGAATTGTCCATTGACTAGACCATTATGGATTTCTGGAGGAGAAGAGAAAGCATAAAGGATTGTTGGTGAAAATATTAGTTGAAGGAGGCTTTATGTTTCTTCAAGGGAGATGAGCCATAGACCTTTCCCTTCCAGAGACGATTTCAAGCCTTCAAGTAGATCATAAATTTTTTTCAAATGTCTCTTAGCTCAGGTGCCTCTTTTTCGCTCATCCAATTAACGCCAATAATTTTTTTTTTTTTGACTTTTCTTACAAATGCTGCAAGGATAAAAAAAATAAATAATTAAAAAATAGAAACAAGGGCTGGTATTTTCTCTGCCGTTTTTTTTTTAAGTTTTTTTTTTTTTTTTTTTTTTGATGCTATTTTGGTGACTGACCTGAATTCCAGTCTATTGTTTTCAGAGTATGCAAATGTTTTTGGCAGAGGTTTAGCAGTGTTCTCTGTGTAGAGATACACGGCGCTCCTTTTTCCGTCTCATAAAATGAATTAACAGAGTCTTAAAAAGTTAGACATAATGAAACTGAAGTCTTTTTCTTCACATCTGTCCTCATTTAGCTCAATTACACCAAATCTTTGTTTACAGGAAAGCAGAGACTCTTCCGTGTCAAATTAGTACAACTTTTAACATTACTTTTTTTTAAATCTGGCGCTTGGAGAGAAGCCCAATGAAAAAATGTCACTCCCATTCCTCTCGCTTTTTACGAGGGAAATTAAAAAAAAAATCGAAAAAAAATTCTACAGTAGCTAAGGAACGTCGGCTGAACTTCACACGGACGATTTTTAATTTCTTACCGAATATTCTAACCCTTTTCTTTAAATTCCTCAAATCCTTATGAGATTTCTTATGTAAAAGTAGAGATGGGTGTCGTTTAAAAAATTCGTTTTTCCAAGCTAAGAAATTGGATGCGTGAAAAAATGGATGAAAAACAGTTTTTTTTTTCTGTTTTAAGACCCAGTTCTGCAGATCCTTGCAAAAATCGTTGTTTCATATTCTTTAGCAATTTCTTAGAAATCCCAATTTTCGCATATTAATTCCCATTAGGGTTTCCGAAGAAGGAAAAAAAAATTTAAAACGTAAAAAGCGTCAAAAAATCGGTGGAGTTACTTGCGGGAACTTTATTATTGATTTTGAAAATTATGTTTCATTTTAAATTATGAAAATTGTTAGAACCCTGAATTTCAAGCTTCCATTTGCTTTTTTGCTTTATTTCTTATTTCAAAATCGGATTTGTAAAATAAAATTAGGAAGGCGACTGTCGGGTAAAGGACTAATTAGCAGTAACTGTGACAGATTTTTGTGGGAAGTCTTCTTGGAATTTGAAATTTTGAAATTCTTCCCTCCGCCTTCTCTCGCCTTTCTGCCCTGACAGAATCAGAGTAAGAATTCAGGTTCTATTAAATCCATGTGTCAATTTCTCTCTAAATATTTTAATATAAAAAGTATTGGAAATGTAATTTTCTGAAGAAAAGCCAGGAAGTAGGGGAAGATTTGAGCCAAGAAATTTTTTTCCGCTGGAAGCCTGCCCAGTATCTCCCTGCATAATTTATTCCTTTGGATAAAAAAGTCGTATTAACCTGTCCTCAATTTTCTAATAGATTTTTAGCCTCCCATTGTCATCTCCTCGCCTGACTCATTATTTATACTCGGAATGAGGAAAAGGATGATAATTCACGGAGAGATTAATATTTTGGGTTCCTTTGAGGTTCACTAGGATCTCCTTAACGTTTTCTTCTCTTTATTTTTTCACGGTTCAGCGGAAAATTCAGCTTTATTTCTTTTTTTTTTTTTCGTCTCCAATCAAGTCCTCTTCTTTTTCTTATCCTCTAAAATCTGTAATGATTTGAGAGCAAAACTGAAGAATTCAAAGGAAGCCAAATCAAAGCTCTTTCTTTCTTAAATCTTTTTGATGAAAACCTCTTTTCATTTTCCCTCGTGTAAAATCGATCCGTGTTTTCAACTTTTGAATCCCAACTCAAAATGCTTACATCTGTGAAGTTCGTCGGTGAAAGTCTGGCGCAATTTTTCCAATTTTTCAAATATTTTTTCGTAAAAATCAGCGGCTAGCTCTCTAAAACTTTAAAAACCAACTCATGGAGTTGTTTAAGTGAATTTGGGAATACTTCCGGTGAAAGTCACTTTCCCTCAACTAGACTCCAACTCGAGCTAAGCGCGGCATTCTGCGAAAGTGATTTGTTTATTCAGTAAATGCTTGGAATTGGAGAAAGCTTGCTTTCACTCAATTTCAACTTTATGTGTTCAACTTTATGTGTTAAAAATTTGAAACAGCAGTTTCAAATTCTTAAATTCTAATTACAATGTACAGGGTCTCTAAAATTAATTTCCTCAGAGAAAGTTTTTCACTTTTTTGAAATTCACTTACTAATCAATATTTCGAGAAAATTTTTTAAACAACAACTTAGCTTCAATTAATTTAGTTTAAACCTTAGCACATCGATTGCTGAAGTTGTCCTGCTAAAAAACAAATCAGAAATATCAGTTTTTTGAATTTAGAAAAAGTGAAAAAACTTTTACTGAGGAAATTAATTTTAGACACCCTGTAGAATTTGAATTCTTCTTCCATATACCAAAATAATAGAACAGCGTTTAAGTTAATGGCAAACAGATTTTCATCTACATAGAATTCAGCTTTCAAAATTTTCTTGGCAAAAAAAGTAAATTGGGAAAAATAGAAATTTAATAAATCGGAACGAAAACAAAATGATAAAGCAAAGCATTTGTGCACATTAAAGGATTTTTTTTTTCAAAATTGCCTAGAAAAGATGTAAGTGGAAGGAAAAAAAAAATTTTCTAAATTTATAATTTTGATTAAAAAAAAAAAGCTCGAGATAAGAAAGTAGGAAGACTCTAATCGTATAAACCATCGATGAAGAAAAAAACTGCCTCTAGAAATTTTGATATTTTTCCTTATGGATGGTGAGGCTGTTGAAATGATTTGTATAATTCGTGAGGATGGGGTAGGGGTGATGAGATGATGGGCTCCGTCTGTTTATTTATGAACTGGGGTCTTAGTGGAGGTCTTGGGCGGTGGGTTTAAAGCCTGATGAATTGGTATGATAGGGGGGTTAGCTGTAGAAGTCTTGAAGTTCGGAGTCTTGAACTTTCTTGAGAACAAGGGCCCTGGATTTACTTTTCCTTCTTTTGAGATAAGACAGGAGAGAGTGGGAGAGAGTGAGGGCTGAAATTGAATGGGAGATCAAGCTCTGTTCCTCCAGACCTCAACTCATATATAGTTCTAATCTAAATATTATTTTTGGTTGGATGAATTGCAGGAGGTGAAGTGAATGGTGGGAAATGGCTGGTGGCAGGAGTGGTAAACGGAGTAGGACTGGATTCTTCCTCATGAGCGGCTTCTTCCCTTCATGGCTCTTATGGTGGCTTATGTTATTATCGGCTCCACGACTTCTCCCTGCCCTTCTCCAGCAGCAGTTTAGACGGACTCCAGATAATCAAACTGCGACAGTTGGTGACACCGTCACCCTCGCCTGTAACGTCATAAATAAAGCAGGGGTTCTCCAGTGGACGCGTGATGGATTCGGACTTGGGACTGAAAGAAATCTCATCGGCTACGAGAGGTACCTCATGGTCGGCAGTGAGGAGGAAGGTAAGTCTCTCTTTTATTAACTCTTCAGAAATTTTCGTTTTAGTTCCTTTTAAAAATTTTCGGAAAAAATATTTCCTCAAAAGTTATTTCTTAACCTTGAGAGTTGTCGAGCACTCGTTCTCAAAATTTTAAGAAAAATTCTTTAGCGAGTTTTTTTTGAAAGTTCCAGAAAAAACTATTCGCAAAAGTTTCCTACAATATTTTCCTTACCCGACCGGAAAGGACAACGCTACATTAACATTATGAAACCTGCGCCAGTGAAAATCGACCAAAAATTCATCCGCTTCCGCTCAAACTTTGCATAGTGATAATTCAGAGCGTATAATCTATCAGATCAGGTCAAACTTGACCTTTGATCTCGAAAAGGTCACCAGAGGTCAACATGAGCTTTTCAGTTTTTGTGAGGTGTCCTTGAAAAGCTTATTTCACGCTGAATTCAAAAATCAAACGATTTTTTAAATTCTCGCCAATTTTGCGCTGATTTTCCGCCAAATTTAGGCTGAATTCACTTCAAAATTGCACCAAAATCGCGCAATATTTAAAAAGTATTTAATTTTTGAATTCTGTACAAAATAAGCTTTCTAGGGACACCTAACAAGCCCTGAAGCTCATGTTGACCTGTGGTGACCTTTCTGAGGTCAAAGGTCAAGTTTTTCTTGTCAATTGATAGATAATGCTCTAGACTATCACCCTGTAAATTTTGAGCGAAACCGGATAAATTTTAGGTCGATTTTCACTGGCGCAGGTTTCAGCGTTGTCCTTTTCTGCAGAATCCTCTAAAAAATTCGGACAAGCTGTCTGCAGATCATTTTTGATCGGGTAAAGCTTTTTTGTTCTTGTTTTTCATAATTTAAAAATTCTGCCTTTTAAATAGTTCCGGAAATGTTCCAAAGAATTTTCAACACTTTTTTTTTTGTAAAAATTCGACCAAACGTCCGATTTTATATATTTGGCTAGGCTATGAATATTAACAAGAACGAGGTTTCCGACGAGCTCTGATTTCATGATGCTGTTTTTTGGTTTTCATTTTCCTTACATAAATTTCTGGTTTCCAGGGGATTTCACGCTCGTAATCGACCATGTGACATTGGAAGACGACGCGATATTCCAGTGCCAAGTGGGACCGGGGCCTGATGGGATCAGGGAACTCCGCTCTCCAAATGCCAAATTGACAGTGGAAGTGCCAACGGGTGCACCACAAATCCTACAAGGTGACTTTCTCCAGACGACAGAAGATCGTGAAATCAGGCTTGAGTGCATCTCACGAGGAGGAAAGCCAGCAGCTGAGGTAAACCCACTCAGCTTTTTAACAATCGTCATTGTTGGAAAATTTGATTTTCAGAATACGGAGAGCATGCTCTCCTCCCCGCCCCAATTTATTTTATTAGTTTACAGAGGAAGGTTGATGAGAGCTCTTCTGGTGAAAGCTTATTAAAGTCTGTTAGTCACCAATAAGAGGATTATGGCTTATGAAGAAAAGAGCTGGAGAAAGGGGGATTAAAATGTCACTTTAATTTCTATGCTCTTTGAGTTTACCTCTAATCAGCTCAGAGGTTCCTCCACACAAAATCCACCTTGACGAGCTTATACACCACTTCTGCTTATGTTTTAAAAGCTTTTACAGATTTCCATAAGAATAAAACTGAGGCGCTTTACCAGCTCCTAGCCCCCACTTTTTATTTTTCATTGAAAAACTCTACTTTTCCTTGATTTTCTAAATCAATTCTTTGACGAATGCTGAATTTCAAAAAAAAAATGCGGAAATCAAGTTCTATTTTCGAAACCTTGCCAAAAATAACAACTTCTGATAAATTTTATAAATATCTGAAAAATTTTAAAACAAAAATACCGAAAAATGAAGAAAATAAACAATGGACAAGAAAAGAAAAAATTGTTTTTTTTTTAAATTATAGGCAGAAGGAAACAAGAGGAATCTGAAATTTTTTTCTAATTTCATTTTGACCTCGAATTTTTCTCGTGCAGAAATTATAAAAGCAGCTCATAAAAAAAAGAATCAAAATTTTATTTTTCTTGCATGAAAAAATTTTCCGTAGTTAGTTATTAAATGACGAGTAAAAGTTACGAACAACTGGCACACCAAACTTCAGACAGCCGGAATTTAATTTGTTTCAAAACTCTCGCCAGAAAACGTTTTATAAATAAAAATATCGGAAAGTATTTAAATATATTAAATAGAAAAGCTCAAAAAAAAAAAATTAAGATGAAAACGACCAAAAAAGAAGCATTTTCGGATAGAGGCAAATATACAATGAGTTTAAAGATATTGCTAAATATTCGTATTTTTGTATTTTGTTTTCACGCCCCGAGCTTCCCTCTTGTGGAAATTCGAGAAGTAATTCATAAAAACAAGGAATCCTAGTTTCCTTATTATGAAATTCTCATTCTGACTATCGTTAAGAATTTCCCGTTGTGAAAGTGAGGGAGTGCGAGTGCAGAGTTCCATATTACTCATCTGAGAGGAAGAAAGAGAGGAGGATGATGTTGATAATTAACATTAACTGAGGCAATAAAACGGGGGAGAAAAAGATAGAGTTTCATCAAAGGAAGAGATCTCTGAATGAGGCTTGAATATAAATTAGCTCTACATTCTCCTCTAACTTTACCTATCCTCCCTTCCTTTTCTACCTTGAGGACTTTTTGTCTTTCCCCACTCCCTCCTCTCCACTCAATTTCTTCAAGAGGAGAGTTCTCTTATCAAAATGAATTCAAGCTTTCTCTTCCATATGCTCTTACTTTCTTTTATCTTTTCCCGTAATCTTTCTCTTCCTCCTTTTCCATATTAAAACAAAATTAATAAATACAGAGCTCCAATGCCTTTCAACCAAAACTCGAAAAATTTTAAACAAACAGTTGTGGGATTTAGCAGTAAATCGAAAATTCGTCAAAAAAAAAACTTTGCTTGTTGACAATATTCTTATTTCCCTTCACTTTAACTTTGGAACAAAAAATTTTCAATACTCCGTTTCATTTTCGAATTTCAACAAGGGAATGCCACACAATTGGGGAAAAAACAAGAATCCAAACTTTTCTTTCACTCATGTAAAAATCGAATTTTCCAACCGGGGACATGGTCTCATTTCTAAAAAAATGACACGCTTTTACACGTTTTCAAAGAAATCAAATTTTTTGTTGAAATCAGTTTCCGAAAAATCCCATAAGGATTTCATGAACTCGAAAAAAATTTAGAGGGGTCGAAAAATTCAGAAAAACTCGAAAATGCCTCTAACCAAGTTTACAGTCTCATTTAAATTTAGTTTAACAGATATTGTTTGAGATATAAAATTTTACTCCCTCATTTGAGGAAAATCTAAGTCAGAGAGCTAGTGAGGTTCCCTTGTCAGTCGGGACGACTCCGATTTTTGTAAAAAAAAAATTTTTTTTTGTTTTGGATCGAGTCATTTTATTGACTCAATTTCAATCTGTTCTGAATTCACTCTGGTATCTAAGCTTTCTCCATTTTGAAGATTTTGAATTCAAAATACCGCCTTTTTTTTTTAGAAAAAAGAGGGAAAATTTGGAATGGAAAGGGAACTGTGTGTGAGCGGGAAAGAAAGAGTAGGAGTTATTGCATAATGAGGAAAAAAAAGTTTAGGGACATTTTAGAGTTAAAGGACTGGTGGTGGAGTAAACGTAATAAAAATGGAGATTATGGGGATATAGTGGATTGAAAGTAGTCATGCAAATATGGATTTCCATGAAGTGGCTCTTCTCTCTACTACTTCATAGTAGATCCGAGTCCTAGAGCTCAGGGATGAAGGCGGAGTGTATAATGTAAGTAGGTAAGACGCTAGTAAGGCTCAAAGTTAACAGAAGCCTACCAGTCTCCTGAGGAATATCCAACCTAGAGCTCAAAGTCCCCGCTCTTGAACACTTTTATGGCAGTTCAGAGAGCAATAAAGAAATTTTGCCCAGGCAACTCCACTTCCCTGTTGTCACAAGTCTGGCCAAGGCACTTTCCTTTTCTTAGTTTTAACAAAATTTTAAATATAACAAACCTTAATATAAATGTGCAACTTGTTTTTAAAATAAACCTAAGCAAAGTTAGTATTAGTATGTCAAATCCATCCAGAATTATCTTTTCCCGCCATTTATCTTACTTCTGGAATTTTTGAGACTTGAATTTTTTTAAGTTAAAACATTTTGTGGCTGAAATTCGAAAGTTGAAATTTTGGCTTTCACCAAAGTTTTTATTTTTTTCGGGAAGGGATTTTAAAATCAAAAAAACTTGCTCGACCTACTTTTTTGTTCCAACTTTCTCACTTGCCGCTTATAATTTATAAGCGTTGCTTTGAACTAGTTTAGTTCGAAATTTTTTTTGAAATTTGAAATGTTTTCATAGTTTGCAGCAGAAAGTAAAAGTTTTTCTTTTCGAAAACCTTTCGAATCCGAATTAAAATGTCAAAAAAAAAATAATAATAGGATTTTCAAAATTTAAAAAACTGTGGGATTCAAATCCGAATCTCTAAGGAATTCAAATCCGAAATCTCCAAAGCTCCGTTTTAAACTATCGTGTTTTCAACAGCCTGTAGCTTGAAAAAATTTGATTTCAGCCTGAAAATTTATACTGTTTCGCCTTAAAAAATTTTAAGTTTCTGGTCTAAAAAGCCAGAGTAGAATGCAGGAGTTTTAAAAAGTCATTTTTTGATTCGCAAATGGAAAAAAGGTGAGAGTTTTGAAATAATTTTCGATTGCTCCGTGAAGAAATGATGAATGAGGATGATTAATGATTGAGTATGGAGGAAGGGAAGGAATAAATAAGTTTTCCTATGAGAAGAATAGAGAGAAATTAATATTATTGAGTGACAGTGGGAAGAAGGTATTTGATGAGAAATGGAATTCAGAGGACTGACTCTAATTGCTTAATTCGTCTCCCCGCTTCAGTTCCTCAACTAATTGTTCCAGTATTTTCCTCTCATTCTTGTGAGTAACTCCAGAGGCTCCAGTGGAATGCTTCATGATGAGGAGCCCATTGTTATATTTCTGAAGGGTGAGAATTGGAGGCGGTGGAAAGAATAGGAGGAGGGAAATAATATCATGAGCCAAAATGTGCGGTTAGTCATTTCCCAGAATTTTCAATGGAGAAGCTTATGGAGGCTCCCACTACTGGAACCTCTATCCTTGAGGAATTATAGAG